>MU106586.1:48276-100623 GCA_012274485.2 Sinapis alba
CCCTGCTTCACTCACCAGCTCATCATAGATGTCTCTCATGCTTTCATATGCAAGTCCATTCCCAAGTACGGTTCTTTGAGATACTTCTTCAATAAACTGTTCTTGGGAATGAGATGACATTCCATGAGACTGAGACTGACTATTAGCAGTCTGACCAGCAGTAGCCTCAGTGTTGCTCAAGTTGCTTTTATACTCATCAAACAAACTTCTCAATATGTCTTTAGTCTCATTAGTGAGAAGACTAACCTCAGCACTGCATGGTCCATACAATTTCTCGAAACATTTAACCACAAATTTCATTTTCTTGCTTGGATCAAGAACACCAGCCACAATAATCATCTTATTCAGCTCAACCTTATCACTAAATGGATACCAATACTTCTCTAATTTCCGACTCATGGCAGTAGCTTTGGACCTTAAAATCTCATCAGGTCCAGGAGCTGTGCTTAATAAGGTAATGTTCCTTGTGACAGTGTATATAGCATGATACAGTTTATGTGCAGAGACTGTATTTGAAGCTGACAAAACCAATGTTGCTTTGTAAAAGATGATTAAGAATTGCACTAACCTGCTAACAGCTTCCCAATCTTCTTTCATTGGTGGTCCAATTCGTTTCTTCCCCTCTACTATTTCGTTGAAGTAGTCGTTGTAGAGCTTGTCTTCAGCTTCCATCTTATCAAATGCCACTTTGAACTTCATCGCCTGTTCTAGCATGAGATATGTGGAGTTCCATCTCGTTCTTACATCTAAAGGTAGACTGCCTCTTTGAATCCTTCCTGACTCAACACGGTTTGCAAATGACACTTGCCTCTGTGTAGAAGACCTTACAAAATAAATGCCATTCCTAATGGCATTTATACTGTTATCAATGTCTAGCAACCCATCTTTCACAACCAGATTCAGAATATGAGTTGCACACCGAAGATGCAAAAAACGACCTCCTAAAACCAATGCTTCAGCTCCATTGATCTCCATGAATTTTTCTTTGAACCTTCTCAATGCTGAACCGTTTGCTGTGGCATTATCAACAGTAATGCTAAACACTCTCGTGATGCCCCATTCTTCTAAGCAATCAAGAAGAGCCCCTGAGATCGTTGATCCTTTGTGGTCATACACATTCTTGAATCCTATAATCAGCTTCCTCAACTTCCACCAAGAGTCAATAAAATGGGCTGTAATGACCATGTATGACGCACCCGTATGAGGAGCATTCCATATATCAGTGGTCAATGATAGCCGCTGCTTGTTCTCCCTAAGTATCTTCTTCATGTCCTCTTTCTTCTGCACAAAAATCTCAACTATGTCACGTGTTGCTGTTCTCCTAGAATGAGGTATCCCGAGCTTAACCTTGTCTGTGAAATGTCTCCAAGCCAAACTCTCTACCCAAGCTAAAGGTAGTTCTCCTATAACCATCATCTCGTTCGTAGCTTCCCTAATAACAGTTTGTGATACCTTACTCAACTTCTGATTGCCACTGTCTTCAGCATCTTCCTGGTTAAATTTGTTGGCAGATAGCCATACCTGATAACCTCTGCAGACTAGATTCAAATGCTTTGTCAGGCTTGAGGTACCAGATTTTGTTGGACATGAGAGCTCTTTGCCACAGTAGTTGCAACTGGCTCTGTCGTAGTCATCTTTCTTCCTGGTGAAATGATTCCAAACCCAAGACGAAGTTTTATTCTTCTTTCTTGACTTTGAACCACTGCCTCCTCCTTCTCCTTCTTTGCGTTTTCCTTTACTACGGGCACTTGTATTTTGACCTTCATCTGCTGAACTATCTGAATCACCACGACTCTGTTGATCTACCCCCTCATGATTATCACAAGACGCCATCTACAATAGCAAAACAAAAAACAAAACGAATCAGTAAGAATCAATAAGAAACACTACAACAAAGAGAAGAAACGTGAGCCAAGTGCATCTAAAGTCTAAACAAAAACGTGTCTACTGTCTAAGAACAAGCAAACAGAAGTACATAACAGATGATGATGAACATATATAAATAAACTCGAAGCTGAACAGAACAGATGATGATGAACTCGAACAACAATGAACAAACAAATCGAACAACAATGGTGAATGAACAAAGTCACAAACAAACCTCGAATCGATTTCAGAAAAACTCAAACAACTTGTGCGGCTAACACATTAAACAACAAACACATTAAGAAATTGACATTTGACAAACTCGAATTGAGAAAACAAAAAAAAAAGTCAAAATCGATTTGTAGGGTTTACCCGAGATCGATTTCTAGACGTCTCTGATGGAGGAGAGTACGATAGAAGATCGATTTCCAGCTTGTATCTCCTTGGATTTTCGAATTTATGGTTATTAAACCCGAATCCCCTACAAAATCGCCTTTCCTCGAGGAGTTCAAAGGTTTCGAGGAGGCTGTATCGGTTCCAGAGACATAAAGTAAATACATATTATCGGTTCTTTAATAACCCGGTCGGGTCCCGGGTCGGTTCCGGATCCGAACCGAGAACCACGGGTCCATCTATTTCACACCCGATAGTGTAAAATCGTCGGTTCCGGTTCCGGGTCGGGTCCTCTTTTTTCGGGTCGGGTCCGGGTCGGGTCCTCGGGTCCGGGTAAAATGCCCAGGCCTAAAGCTTGCATTGATTGACAACAACAGTCAAGCGACGATTGACACCCAGTGCCTAGCACCGATCGACACTCGCATACTACCAATCGAGTGCGGTTTACCAAACATTGATGTGGCTACACTGAATGCACTCCGACATCTATCTCAGATTTACATAAAGCTTATAATCAACATCAACCAGCAACCTGAAGATGCACCATAGCCTATGATTATTGACCAGGAAACTGAGGGACAATCTAGGAGAAAGAAAAAAATTCTTAAGAATCTAAGGAAATAGGCTAATGAGAAGGATATGGACAGTTTCGCCAAAAGAATTTTTAAAATCCCTTTAGATACACTATTTGATGAGGCTTATTATACTCGCAGACTTTAGATATTTTCCAGGAAAGCCAAGAAGACTGAAAAGGACATAGAGCAAATGTTTCATCATCTTAGAGAAAAGATGAAGCAAAGGGTCATACTACTGAAGAAGAGTGATCCAGGGAAATTTGTGATTCCATGCATGATCGAGGGGCATGACTGACTACCTCAATGCACTTTGCGATACCGGCTATTCAGTCAACATCATACCAATAGCCATGGCAGACCAACTAAGTCTAAAAGTGAAACCTTCCATCGATTCATTCACCTTTGTGGATTGCTCTAAGGTGAACTCAAGAGAATTTTTCAGAGACCTTCAGGTGCAGATTGACAATGTCTTAATCCTAGTAGACTTTCATGTCATGGATATCCAAATAGAATTAAATTCTTCTCTACTACTTAGGAGAGCTTTCATGGCCACTAAAAGAGTTGTCTGCGATATGAAAACAAAAAGGTTGTATCTAACTCTTATTGACCAAAATATTTTTTTTGATCCAATGAGAGTTATCAAAGGGTACACCTCCTACGTTGAGTTGGGTAATGATCCAGGCCTTGTTGAAACATGTTTATGAAATTTTGATCATGAGGAAGACGATAACGATGAAACATCGATCTATACCCAAGCACCAGCATCGTTTGACACCGAAATGCTAGTGTTGGTTGATACCAGGCGATCGAGACATGTAGAAGTTTACTATTCTAATCATGGCGCAACTTATAAAGGTGATGGTGAAGCATCGATCGACATTCAACCTGAAGCATTGATTAACAATGGGGATTAACACCCCATTGAATGAAGACTACCAAGAAAGCTTTGCTATTTGTGACATCACTTTTGCAGCATATGAATATGGAGTATACATAGACCAGCTAAGACGTGCACGAGCAATGGATGGCAGAGCTATTAATGTCTCCAAAGAAGACATAACAAATATCCTTGATATGGCAAATGGTTCAGGAAACCTTTTTGGTCTACAACATCAAACTAAGAGTCTTATCTTATACTACCCTACCAAGCCAGAACCTGACACATACATGATAGATCAAGTTGAAGAGATGATGGATGAGGTTACTATAGCGTAAGAGGAGATGTTTGATGAGTTATACAAAAAGATTAATGCAATATATTTTCCTCTCAACAATAACATTGGATGGTTGAACAAGTGTATAAAAGAACTTGAGATCAAGTGGACTACACTCAGAGGATCATTCAGTGACATCAAAAGTTCAAACAAAAATGGGATGAAGCAATTAAAAGCTTTGTTGCCAGTTGGTTAGATATGACCAGAGAGGATCTAGATACTTGTTTTCCAACAAGTATTGAACTACCTCCATACTAGCTCAAAAACCTCCAAACACCAAGCTAAAGACTATAAGCAAGCACTGAGTGGGAGGCAACCCAATGTTTAGTAAGTTTAAAATTTGTTTTAATTAGTACTATTTTTGGATTTTTCTTATTTCAGGTTTTAAAAAAAGGACGATGATTTGCAGCATCGATTGACGGAGACATCAAAATACCGAACTGTGCTGATCGACACTCATCACAGGCATGTACACTTTGGTCTTCCAAATAAATTTCAATTATGAATTGTTTTCCACATCAATCTTCGACTGAATAACATTGGGACCAATGTTGTTTTAATCTGGGGGAGGTATAACTAATACCATATTTTCTTTTGAGATTTTTTATAAGTTTTTACGAGTTTTATTGAGTCAAGAAAGGAATGATGAACTTTTTTAGTTTATATTATTACTCTAACCAATCTTTAGTACCATTCTTTTGAGTTATTAATTGCAATGTGTGTTGAATGGAAACACCAAAGTGGATCACCTGCCAATAATACTCATGCTAGCTGAGGAAGTCTGGAGAAACCAAAACTGACTTCCAACCTTAATCAATCCAACTTGCTTATTTTGGGGCTTGGTATACATTAGATTGGAATCCTCATGCAAGTCTGGAAGGTAAAAAGTCTTAGTGTTCTTGTTCTCCTTTCAACTCTCTTCAACATCTATAATATAAAAGATTGAGATGATTTCCTGCAGTTTAGAGAGATAAGAAAATTTACTGCAGCCCCATTATTCTACTCTAAAGGAATGATCACACATCGTTTAGAAGTGAAGGGGTAGGTACATTACCGATGACTCCATTATTCACCTACACTTTGTCAAAAAAATAAAATAGAAAAAGAAGATGAACAAGATAGACTGCATCAACATCATTATTCATTGGAATTTATAAAAAGATTCTTAGAAAAGAGTAGAGAGAAGGAAAGAACCAGAATGAGACTACTTGTTGGTTCAAATACTTGTTTGAATTGAACTCATGTGTTCTTTGATCGATACTTTCAAGATGTAACCTACACATTTTTATATGCAAAAATGAGATCAGTAGAAAGATATATCAGATGCAATCAGTTGAGCATTGAGCTGGATGGTTTGGTTGCTAAGCTAAGGTCTACTACATGGAAGTGCCTTTGAGGTTGATACTTAGTTATGTTTAATTTAACTTGTGTTCAACTTAAACTCACAAACTGTTTGTTTTACAAAAAAAATCTCATATTTTTATGTTTTATAATTTATATATAAAATAATATTATAATATAGATATTTGATAATATTTGTTATTTATACATAATATTAAATAAAAATTTATAATTTGATGTAATTATATCGTTCATATATTAAAATGTTGTTTTTTGTTAAGTTATTTTTATTTTCACCACAAAGAAATAGCAACTTTTGATCCCATTTACTAATAGATTTGACAAAAAAGGTCTGGATTTTCCATTTTTGATTCATTTTATGTTGTTTTTTTGTGTTGCAGAAAGTAAAGAATTTTTCGATACTAGAGAGGTCTTAACCAAGAAGATGGCGCAGCTTCTTCAGTGAGCAAAAGACCTTAAAACAGAAACAAAGATTTGTGTATATTTAACCCTTATTGAGTCTTCTACTTTTGTCAGTAACACGAGATGCAATGAAACTGAGCAAAAAACGCAAGAAAAGATGATTACGGAAAGAAAAGAAAAGAAAAAAGGTAATTCTAGAATCAAAAATAATAATTTTGAAGATCTTTTAGTTTTAGCGGTGGATGAGATTCATCTTTAGGATAAAAGCTCATATCAACTATGTATATACACATCAAAAAACAAAAGAGTATGGTGGTCTAATACTCTATAGGAAGGCAACTTTACATAACAAACGTGAGATCTGGTATCATAGCTATAGGAGGGCAAATAAATAAATAAAAAACCATAGAACACCACCAAGAAAAGGTCTTACCTTACTACGTATCCTCATCACCTGTATTACCCGAACCGCAGCTACTAACCAACACTGTACATAAGATTCAATTACTGATCATATCTCTTCTGTGTTGAAAGCTTTGTTCATCATCTCAACCTTTTCCACAAACTCGGTAGTCTTGGGTTGATTGTTCTTTGTTTAACCAAAACCAAGGGGGCTCTCCAGGTGAAAGAAGATTTACATATGCTTCTTCTGTATGTAATGATTTCAAACCAGCTGCAGAACTTTGATAGACCCATTTGAGCTAGCTGAAACGACCATATTCGATCTTTTTCTCCAGCAAACGCTTGAAACAAATAGGTTGTTGTCTTCCTCAATCTCCTTTCCTGATATAGGATCAATCGAACCAAACTTGTACGCGGTAATGGGCATAGGAAGAGACCGGTGATATGCATAAACCTTAGCAACGAAAAAACAAGGAACACCATTTGTTTTAGTCACAGAGATCACTAAACAGATAAACATATGAAATTATTTTACTAATGTCACTAGCAACAGACAGCATTCACATGGAACTCTATCTGCATAGTGGATAAGTAAAAAAGCTGGAGCTGATGATTAAGTTGATGAATCAAGCTATCAACATGTGGTTATGCTTGTTAGAGGATTATAGAAAGGGAGATTTGGAACAAAAAGTTCTGTAGAGATCTCAATGTTTTTTTTGTCATACCTCATTTGTCTCTGAGCCACAAGCTATATATCCATCGGCAGTAGACAAACCAACAAAGTTCTGAAAACAGACAGGAAGATGACAAATCAACAACAAAGAATAAAAAGGAACATTATAAGGATTAACTTAAAATGTCAGCATTAGCTACCTTTTCGTTTGTATGGCCGCCAAAAGTTAAGCTGCAAGCATTTGTGGAGAGGCCACCGTGAGTAGTTTTCTTAAGATCCCAAAGCTTTAACGTGTTATCAGTTGATGCTGTGACAAGGGTTTCACTATCCAAGAATTTGGCGTAGCTAACTGCTTTGTTGTGTCCTGAAAGTATGCACCAAGGAGTTCTTAAATTCCGTAGATCGTAGCAGTAGGTTCTGAAATCTGATGATCCAAAGGCTAGCAGATGAGAGGACTGTGGAGAAAATTGCACACAACAAACGTTTGCAATGTTCCTGATAGTTCCTAAGCAGTTCCTCTGCACATTCAAGCAAAAAGAATGCGTGTTAGCTACAAAGCTGAACAGATAGATGTAACAACATTAACAGAGTAAATATGCAGTATGATGCGCCTATGCATGTAGAGGTAAAGAAGAGCATGCCTCGTTGATGTTCCACAGCTTGACAGAACAATCATCGCTTCCACTGGCTAGTTTTGTCGGACAAGCTTCAGAGAAGTCAACAGACCAGGCCCGCTTCTCGTGCTCTATGAAATGTGAAATGGCCTGTCCTGTTGTCACATCCCATAACTGGATCCATCATAATACACTTGAATTCATTAGATGAAAGGAAAACCAAGTGATAATCAATCCAAATAACACTTTAACGGTTCAGATTACCTTGATGATACCATCATAATCAGAGGAAGCTAAATAGTTCCTGATATAGTTGTTCCAGCAAACGCCGCTAAGCTTTGATCTATTTGACATTTCCACGGCTGGATAATGAATGTCAACAGATTCGTTGAATAGGGAATTGAACTCAAATATCTTGATTTTCTTTGACACACCAGCCGTAGCAAAATAATCTTCGTCCCGATCAAAACCCAGAGAACAAATCACATTTGAAGTGTTGTTCAACTCCCCGGTCCTCAAGACACCTCGAGTTTCAAACTTGCTATACCGAGCATATTTGCATAATCCATCAAAGAACGCTCCAACACGATCATCTGAGCTCCACATCTCACTATTTTCTTGTTCTGATATAACATTCTCATCACGATTTCTTAGCAGATCTCTATCCGGGCGTAACCTATAACGTGCTTCAGGGAGATGTACATCTATCCTTGCTCCGAAATAAGCGCTTTCAAGTTGTTTGATGTTGGTGACCAGTCTCTTTTCAGGTACACTTGAAGCAAGCGATGAGCTGGAAGCTTCTCCCACAGACAGAGGACTTATGGCACAACGTCTCTTTACAATTTCTTCAATATCTGCTTCTAAGGAAACAATTTCTTCCATCAACTTTCCAGCATGTTTCTGCCTTTGCTCTTGGGACAAAACGAGGAAATGCTGTAACAGTTCAGACTCTGTATCCTCTTGTTCAATAGCTAAAGACAAGCCTTCAGCATATAAATCTGGAATTCCATTAACCACTTCAGACTGCAAGATATCCCTGATACAGAACAACATAGAATCTACAAAAGTTTAGTAATTAATCCAAATCATGATATCAAATCAATTCAAAATGACAGGAAGGAGCTTATCAACTCATACAGGGAGCTCGTATACAAGAAAGACTATTATTCTTAGTATAACCAAAAGAATCCTATCTGAAACTGTTAACGAGACAATCTTCCTGTGTTTACAGACAGACGAACAACTCCGCGTTTGGTGCACATTTACATTTCATGTATGAATGACCAACAAGACTATATTCCAGTAACCCCAGTTGGGAATATGGCCTTAACCTTCTACAGAATCAAGCATACAAAAGTTCGATAACATGCTTTTTAATTACTTAAAATTAATGCAGCGAAAGAATTTGCATTGCCTGGTTGATGGTCGGCATGAAGGCTCTGGATGAAGTAACCAGAGACAGAACCCAGCTTCCTTTGGATTCTCTGACAGAAATTTGGGAGGAAGAATCCGGTGACGGATATCAGACATTGCAGCCTCACGAGCTCTTTCACTTTGAAATTGACTAAGCAGCTGACGCAAAAACCCACATTAGAATGTCAACTAGAATCATTCGCTTGACCAACAGTCAAATCAAAACATTAACCTAAGAGCCTAGAAAACATCCCTCAAGTGAAATTAATAAAAAAAATTCTCCATACCTCGAAAAGAAGGATACCCATACTGTAGATGTTTGAAGAGACTGAACAAGTCTCGCCCCTAAGCTCCTCAGGACTCGCATACCATTTCTCCTCCAACTGCTCACTCATTGACGTAAAAGAACGGGCAAATGGACTACACTGAGGTTGACTTGATCTTAGACGAAGCTCCTGTGTCGCAACAACATCATTTTCAGTTTGGATATTGACGTTGCCGGCTCGTTGAAACATAGGCCACTGTCTGGAGCTTGGTCCACTTGACTTCTGCTTCTTTGCAGGGACGCTGGGACTAGAATCAAATCCTGTATCTCCTAACCGCCTTCTAACCGGAGGTTTCTCGAGTTGACTTAAAGTTTTGTCAGAAGATTCCCGCTGACAACCTGAACCAACATACTTGACTTCGTTTTCCTTGAGAAGTTTAAACAAAGATAGCCGTAGTTCACATAAAACAACTCCTTGGGAATGAGAATCATCCACATGCTCCACGATCTGCCTAAAGATACGCAAACATTCAGCTTTATTAACTTCCTGACGCTCTGACTTCAACCAATCTCTCAGACTTAAGCCTTCACCTCCACAACCACTTTCTGAAGGGTTAGTACAAGAAAACGGATTACCGGCTTTAAAAGGCAAAACATCACAAGCCTCCACCGCTAAAGGAGTGCTGCCCGAAACCTTTGCTGGAGTATTATTCGATATTACAAAAGGGCTAGCAGAACTAGCTACAGATTGTTGATCCACATTACTAGCTTTAGATCTATTATGTGGCGGTCCTCTGAAAGTGACTCCCTTTCCCTTCAACGTTTTCTTAACAAAAAACTGAGAGAAACCAGACTGCGACAACATCTTCGTCTTGATGCCTCCATGGGCTAATGCCTCTACCGGTACAGGGTTTCGTTCAACATTAACAGCAACGTCCACTTGTTCTCCAGTTGAAGACTTGCCAGCATTTCTCAAGATACTTGTTATTCCTTTATCACCTCCCCTCTTATCCATAGAACTGCTACTAGGCAACTCACCATCAAGCGGAAAACGATGCAGAAGCTGACTGCGATTGATCTCTAACCTAGCTCTACTACTTGAACAACCAACTATGGCCATGCTCGATCCTTCACAAGTTTTAACAGTCAACTCCTCAACAACGTCGTCGTCGCCGCCAGCAGCATCATTTGCGTTCTGACGGCTAGAACATGGTTCATTCTCTGTCTCATTCACATTCTTACCATCTAAAAAATCAGCTATCACGCCAAAGGAGCTATCAGGAGAACCAGGATCATCTCTCTGAACCTCAACCTGAACTTGTTTGGTTTCCTGGATTTCGTCGGGTTTAAGAGATTGCTGACCATTTTTGAACTGAATGTGAGCAGCTTCCGCATCATTGATACTGCTACTCACATCACCCACTGAGCTTTCATCCATCATTCACTATTATAACTATTAAAATTATAAAAAAAAAACATTCAGCTTCACATCATAACTACTCAGAAGGTTGTCAAACATAGAAAGCCAATAATCAATTTAACTATGGATAAATAAAACATTCAAATAAGCTTTTTGATGCCACAATCATCTAAGGCTGAATCCAGAAATTGAAGATTGGCTTCTATTGATTCCAGAAATAAGGCAACAGCGTGAAAAAAACCTTCGATTGATATTAATTGTACCTCAGAGATGATTAGGAACAACAAGGAGCCGCGGGAATCGAATCGGCGAGAAGCCAATCATTGACGAACAAAGATCCACCGACGTAGAATCTCGGGGGAGGTTGGAGATAGCAATGAGGCGGTGTGAGAAGGGAAGGGAAGGGAAGGAGATGAAATCTGGAAAACGGATATTTATTAATGTATTGACTGTTTTTTAGTAAGCGACAGATTCGAACACCACAGAGATAAACTATTTAACTCGAAAAAGGTAATAAACTAAGAGAGGGGAGGGAGTGTTTTTGTTATCTCTATCGGCCCTTTTAGTTTCTCAATGTTTACATTATTATGCCATTCTTATCTTCCTTTTCAACTTTTTTGGAGATTTAAGAAAGTTTAGAAACCGATTATATCTTATCTCCACAAAGCAATAGATGCAAAATATATGATTTGCTTATTAGCTCAAACTGATTGTTTTAGTCTGATTAAAAAGCGTAACAAATACAGATCTCTTAAAACGCTTAATCACATTTGATAGGAGACCGACCATTTACACCCTTTTTTTTTCTTACTAAAACAGAAACATGTCTTGGACTCAACAATTTTTGTAGAATTTTAAATTAAATAACCCTTCTATTATAAAGTAATTATGTAAACAGTATTATACAAATATATATATTTCCAAACAACACAATAATTAATTTATGTCCAAATAATATAAGACATTATAATTGACTAAAGTAATTATAAAAACAATATTATAATACTATCTATATTTTCAAACAACACAATAATTAATTCTATGTCAAAATTATAAAATATTATAATGGGTTAAAACAATCAAAAACTTTACGAAAAAATAAAAACAGGTATAGATACAACAAAATAATTTCAATCAATACCAAATTAATTAATTAATTATTTTATTTATATTTTATGAAAAATTTGCAAGTTTTATATTAGTTCATTAAAGTTATTTTTAAATTAAATGTTAGACTAAGATTATGGGATCTAAATAAATGGAAATTAAATTAGGTTATTAAGATCTCTCAAATCTTGATTCAAAATAATGTATTTAATAAATTATATAATAAATATGTATTAATCACTAATATTTTTCAAATGGCCATATGACAATAGTTATACAAGTCATCTGCTAATAACCCTTTCATGAACTCAATACTAAATGACATATTTAATTAGTATGTATCTATGTTGTCACCATTAATTAAAGAATATGATAAGACTTGATTTGTGTTGATATTCTATTTATAAACATATCAAAGGGATATTGAAAATATAAATAATTTTTACACATGTACATATCATATGAATGATTTAATTTATAGAAAAAATAGGATTTCAAAGAGATATTTTCGGAAATATATTTAATTTTAATATAATAATTAATATAAAGTTAGGTCTTAGTTAATCTTTTTACTAATATAACTCGTGAAAAGTATAATTATCATATTTTTTTAAAAGAATACCAGTTGTAACTTATATCACAGTTAAGCTCAAATATATAAACTCAAAAAATAAATTTGATCTGATCAGTTCAAAATTAAAATATTAAATTTTTATTTGTACATGAAAAAAAAATCTGCATTGCGGTGATACCGGTTGCGGTTGCGGGAGTTTGAGAACATGGATGGTTGCAGTTTTTAATGTTATTAAGCGATTTGTACGATTGGTACTGCGGTTAGAAATTATTACGTTTATGAGATATTTGTGACTGGTTGATTATGAGATACTACAATGGTTTAATAATAAATTAACAATATTAACATATTATAACATTATACAAATATCCAAAACATACTATATAATAAAATATAATAATTATTAATATAATATAATTAATAATAATATTACATTTTTTAGTTTAAATGAAAGTTATAATTTTAATAAAATTTATTTTGAAGATTAATGTTATAACTTTTAAAAGAATATTTTATTTCATTATATATGTATATATTATATATATGTATATATATTAATGTTCGAAAATTATAGTGAATAGTTTTGGTTTAAAGTTTTTATAAAATAAAAATGATATTTTTAGTGAATTTAAATTAAAATATAAAAATATATATTTTACTTATAATTTTTATTCTGAAAAAATTAAAAATAAATTTTCAAATATTTTTTAAAAAAATTATATTTATTTACCAACCTCAACCATCCGCAACCTCAAACACTAACAGAAACCAGCTTTTGATTTTATAAGATTTGGAACGTTTTGTAGATGGTTGATAGTTAGTTGATGGTGTTTGATGCTAGCAGAAAACCAATTGAGAGCGGCTTGTGCCAGATTTTTAACGAAAAACTGGTAATATTCCGCTTCTTGTTCTTCATCATTGAAACAAGTTCGTCCCATTGCAATGCAAAAGGCCATCATGTGAGCTTTGTGATCGTTTTTTCTTTGTAAATCGGGATCTTGAGTTTGATGTTTGGGATATGAATGTTGGTGATTTGATCTGTGAATGATGTTCTCTATGTTACTTTGATGACTCAACTTCAGGGGCTGAGTTCATAGCTCGATGAATCTGAGATCATACCATTTGGTACTGTGCTAAGTTCCAACTAATATCTCTTACCTCTCCTTACAGGATTGCTGCTTTCTCGTCTGGGAACGAACCATCATTGCTGCTTGATTCATTGGGTCTTGTGGAGACCACTTTCCTTCCAAGAGCTATGTTTTGTGGAGTTTTTGGTGATTGAATCAGCATCTCATTTATCTGAGCTTGTTGCTCTACTTGGGTCTGAGCGACCTACTCCAAGCATTGTAGGGTTTGTTGTCATGCAATATCATGCTGACATGTAATTTGAAGTAAAAAAGACAAAACATTACACATATTATCGCTCTGTTAATAGGGCATCCATGTCGATGGGCTTAGCCGTAGGTGGTGGTGGTGGATGGATGGGACGTTCTTCAATACCAAACTGCTGAGCACCGGTTGGCTGAATGATCAGTTTCTTTGGGTGTTTAGCTATGGATTGGTTTGCATGATATATGAGTTTGTCTGGTTCAGTCTGTTTGGGGGGGGGGATTGTTCTGGTTTGCGTTGCTTCCGTTAGTGGTAGAAATT
The DNA here is from genome assembly GCA_012274485.2 of Sinapis alba. Classification (NCBI taxonomy): domain Eukaryota; kingdom Viridiplantae; phylum Streptophyta; class Magnoliopsida; order Brassicales; family Brassicaceae; genus Sinapis; species Sinapis alba. The sequence continues at coordinate 62,207 of MU106586.1, forward strand.
GCGATATGTGTTACACATCGGATTTATAGAGGGATATTTTATGTTGAAGCTCTCATTTTTTTCTAACGCCAAATGATGAATCCTAAAATTCACTAAAAATAAGGTTTACATTTTCGGTAACTTGTCAAAAGAGATCTAAAAAAGAAAGTTTGAACTATGATCAACTATAGAAAATGCTTGTTTTATTGATGATAAGATAAAGAGTAAAAGATGACTACAAGTGGTATCTAAGAACAAGATAGTATGAATGTATTGAGACTATAGTTTACCTATGGAGATAACCGGATCCCCTTTTCTTGACTTGTCTTTTTCTTTTATAGGTCCTGTGAAGGCGTATCTTAACGACTACCTGATCTCCGACATGGATCAAGTGTTTTTATGGTGGTCTTTAATGCTTTTAATGTTTTTACATTTTGTTTTGACTCTCCTAACTCGGTATGCGAGACCTCCTTAGCCCGTTGTAAACCTTAAAATTTGTGTACATATCATTCTTCAATGTGCCTATAATTCCTTCCTAGACTTTAATGATGTTTGATTTGAGCTTTACTGTGTTCGGATCGAGATCTCAGACCGGATCTAGCATAAGGTGAAACCCAATTTCAAAAATCATTTTTATCATCAGTCTCATTATGTATCATTATCGAGTCTCACACAAAGATAAAGACAAAGAAAATGTTTTCTTTGATTCCACATAGAGATATTTAAGAGCCCTAGCGAAAACACTTAGGGGGTCTTATTGGATCAAGGATTTGAGAGGATTTTTTTTTTCAAATTCTCTCTTATTGTATCTAGAGTTCATAAATTCTATATGAAATCCTGACTTATTGGATTAGTCATTTGTATAAATTTTCTCAAATTCCAGCTTATTGGAAAATATGGATTTTGTCAACAAAATCAATCAAATGTGATTTGGTGGAATTTGAATGGTATTTCATAGTGAAAAACAGTGAATCGAAATACCACCTCCTATGATGGTATTTGAACTTTTTCAAAAAAATAAAAATAATTTTCACATTTTTAAAAAGAAAATTAAACTGTTTGAAATGAAAAAATATATTTAAAAATCAGTTTTTAAAAACTGTTATATATTTATATATTTCATAAAATTATAAAAATATCAAATTATACTAAATCAAAAATAAAAATATTACTTTAAATAAATATTTTAGTTTTTTTTCAAAAACTCTGAAAATTCTTCAGAGAGAAAATTAAACTGTTTGAAATGAAAAATATATTTGAAAATTGATTTTTAAAAACTTTTATATATTTATATATTTTATAAAATGATAAAATAACAAATTATATTAATTCAAAAAATAAAAATATTACTTTAAATAAAAAAATTAATTATTTTTTTCAACTGAAAATTCTTCAAGAAAAAAATCAAACTATTTGGAAAAAAATTGAAAATTATTTTTTACAAAACTTTTAAATATTTTATATATTTCATAAAATAATTAAAATATCAAATTATATTAATTTTAAAATAAAAATATTACTTTAAATAAATATTTTTTTCTTTCAAAAACTCTGAAAATCTTCAAAAACCTATAAAACTTGTAACCAACTCATAAAACTTGTATCATGGATTTACTTAAATCTTGAATTTGTTTGGATTTACTTAAATCTTGGATTTTTTTTGGATTTACTCAAATCTTGAATTTTTTCAAATCCTTGTTTCAATAAGCCCGCTTAATTTGGGGGCAGTACATAAACACTTGTACCGGTAACATCGTTGTTCATCTTGTTACATTCATGACTCATGAGCAGTGCTAGCTTTAGGGTAGTGTTGGAGGTGCAAATGCACAAAATCCTTATTTCATTACAAACATTTCCAGTGTTATAGACTATATAATCCTAAATTTTAACATTCTTTTAAATAAATGGTCCACTTTTTAAAATCATCAATTAACATAAAAGTATTATATAGCACAAGGCCCATTTTTTAAAAAGTTGGGCATGCCCATGATATTCTCAGTCTCTCCAAACCTGACACTACAGAATTGTGAATCAAATACGTGACATAAAACAAATAAATGTTTGTTTTTTAAAAAAAATCAGACATGACTTTCCATTCTTTCTCCAAAAAAAAAACGGTATAAACCGTATTATTTTTTAATCAGGTCGGTTCCAGCCAAATTTGGAAAAATAATAATTGATAAATCAGTAATAATTTTATTTTGAATCGAAATTATTAGAAAAAATTCTAATAATTTCCTATAAAATCTTCAGAAAAAAGGAAAAATCTAGATAGACAGACAACGGTCACATCAGAAAAAAGGAAAGAGAGGGGAACCTGAAAATGACGTCATATATCAATGAAATACAATAAAAATCCGGACATCCTTCTTTTACTTTATTACTTCAAACCATCATTCTCTTTCGCTCTCGTTCAAAGCTTGTTCGATTTCTTGCGCACAACGCAACTTCATCCTCTCTTGATACGAATCTAGTTACGCTCTCAATTAACGAAGAACCATCGAAGAAGATGAACAAGCCTGTTACTCCTAGTGTTTCACCACCGCCGAGTAAATGGTGGAAGTTGCATTTGTTGGCCGATGTCGCCGCCGCCGTGTCGGAGTACCAAACTGGCGAAGAAGAAAAAGCGAGAATCTTTGTGAATTTCCCGAGACAGAAGAGAAGCTGTCTCTTTCGTCGATCAATGGCAACACAATGGAGGACAACGTGTGTGATCGATAAACAAAGTTCAGTTAACAAAGAAGAGATAAGTCTCAAGAAACACGAAACCTTTTGTCGTTTTGAGGTGGGTTCATGTTCAAGATCCATACAACTTAAACAAGAGCGAGAACTAATTCAAAACCCTAACTTGACTCAGGGGTCTTCTCCTCTTTCTTCCGTCGTCAACGAGTGCAAGAAACGTCGTCGTCTTCCCATCAACTTCTGCCAAGAAGAAGTGGTGAGGAGCCTCAAGAAACGCAGAATCTCTGAAAATACGACGATCCCGGAGTGGCTCGTGAACGTGATGATGAGAGAAGAGATCAACGGATACGAACCAAAGCTGATCTTAGAGAAGACAATGTATAAGAGTGATATCGACAAAGTCCAGTCACGTCTCTCATTGCCTTCAAACCAAATTGTTACTTCAGACTTTCTGTCGGAGGAGGAGAGCAGAGTCATCTATGAACAGTCCGTACTCAAGAATCGTACGGAAGGCCTAAGTGTGGTTATGGTAGATCCTCTGTTAAAGAAGCATGACGTTGATCTAAGGAAGTGGAAGATGGGTGGAAGCTGGAACTACGTCTTCGTTGATGGTTGGAACCAAGTTGTCTCCACCAATACGTTTAGGGTCGGCAACGTCTATCATGTCTGGTCTTTCCGATCCGGAGGAGGTAAGCTCTGCTTTGCCCTCGTCCCCTCCTAGAAATTCCAGCGATTCTGGTCACGGCGGCTCTAGTTCCGGTCTCTCTTCTCGGTGATGCTAGATAGTACTCTGTTTATTTCATAGTCTAGCTACGGTCTCACGTTAGAGCATTTATTTTGCAGATAAGATAATTTTGCAGTGCATTCTTTTTTCCTCTAGATAATGTAATTTGATTTTGGTGGACTAAGAGGATCTTACATTTTTCTAAGAATATTGTCATAGGATATTGGTAATCTGTTGCTAAATATAGATGTTTGTTTTTTCTGTTTTAGTCCAGTGATATCATTTTATGTAGTAGACTAAGTATAAGATCTCAAACGATACTATTATAAAAGCATTAACCTCAATAAGAACGTTTGATAATGGCAATATATTTACTTTGCAAAAAGTGCAACATTTTCTAATGGATTTCCATCTCTTCTTCTGTCCGCTGATTGCAGGAACCTAAATAAACCAGATGAATCAAAAAACCATCTTACAAAAGCATAGAACTAGATGTATATGTCACCTGCACTTAGTGCAGTTATATAGTCCAGAGACAGAACTGTCACCAGTGCAGTTGTTGATTTGGCAAATACACTAATTTACCGTATCTGTATCCTCGCGTGGTCGAACCTGTAAAGCCTTTTTCTTTTCATAGACAATCGTCAAAGAAGAAACCATCTGTGTTGGAATCTGAATCTCTTATGTAGCTTCTATAGGTACTATGAAATATCAAACAAAATTTCATATTATAAGTTCATATAAGGAGTGTCTAATATATAAATAGATGTACAATTCTAATTAAAATGAGTCATTTTAAAGAGTCCAAAAGTAAATATATGCGAATCAGTCTCTTAGTTCCAAAATAGACAATTAATATTTTACTAAACGGACAATAAAGAGTTGGCTATGTGCTCACTAAAACCCAACAATTGGTATTAGAACGGTATAATGAAAAATCGGCAAGAAACCAAAATATCTTTCGAAATATGAATGGTATCCTTCGAATTAAGAATGATACCAAAATACCCTTTGAACAGAATATAAGATATCAAAAAAGTCTCAATGAGTAACTAATATATAAAGAGATGTCCAATTTTATTTAGGACGGAAACTTTTGGGAAAAGTTCCCAAAATAAGTTCGATTAGCCTCGTAAACCCAAAATTGACAGTATCTTACTAACCGGATAAAAACTCAACATGTAGCACTATTTTCAATAACAAAAAGAAAAACACGCCAAATCAGTAAACTGTCTCAGAGTTCAAACATTGCAATCTACAGCTTTTGTTCAAAAGTGTTTCACCTTTGTCTCGCCAAGAGCTCTTTTGCTGGTTGAATAAGGTAGTCTTAACCAACCAGCTCAGAATCTGACTCAAGGGCTGATTCTATTAAATGTATATGCTTATGTATAGCTTGAAAACCAAACACGTTGACTTAAATTCTGTGCCATTGCTTCAAAGCTTTATGAAGGCTACTCAATATTCCGCATGTTATATATGTCACCAATCTCTATAATATTTGTTTTGAGAAATCAGTTTTCTACATGTCATAGGTTCTCGTTACTTATTATCAGGTATATCCGAACAAACTGAAAAATCGGTTACGGTTAAGATTTTCTTGATTTTACCAAATCATAACCGAAATACATGTTTATAATCCAAAATATTCGGTTTGAATTTGATTTTTATATCCAAACATGTCCAAGAATAACTAAAACTAACCAACATATCTAAAATATCTAAATTATCCAAAAATAACTAACATATTAAAATATTTTATTATAATTTTCAATATTAGGATAATTATAAGTATTAATATAACTAATATTTGTATATATATATATATATATATATATATATATATATATATATATATTTGTATTTAGGATATTTTCGGATACCTGTAATTTTTAGATTCTGTTTAGGTTCAGATCCGACTTTTTAGATATAGAAAATCATGTACCGTTTGGATATCTATGTTGGATCGGATTTGGTTTGGTACATTATAATTCAAATTGGATCCGGTTTAGAAATTTAGATCTGAATAATTTGCCATGCCTAATGAGTCATATGTGCTAGGATTAGACTTACTGAAATTGGTGATTAGACTTGCGACTAGACCAAAACTCTAATTTTAAAATAAATAAATATAAATATAGAAAATTTTCTCAAATAGTTTTTTTAAAAAAAGTTTTTATCACCAAAATAGTCTTCAATTAAAAAAATAACCAAACGAAAGTTTCATTAAAGAGGCAAAAAAACATTCTACCCCTTGCTTTATATATATATATATATACAATAAAAAAATAATTTCGAATTATATGTTTTCAAGTTCAAACTTTTTACTATTTTTTATATTTTCTTTTTGAAATTCAAAAATACTTTTTGAAACTATTTTTAAAATTTCATAGTTATTTTTTATTTTTTAAAATTTTAGACATCACCCCTAAACTCTAAACATTAAGTCTAGATTAGTTAACTCTAGTGGTATAAATATATATTTATCCTTTAATATAATTTTTGGTCATTTTTTTCTTTGAAGACTCTTTTGTGAAAATAAACTAAAAATAGCTACTCTAGAAAATTTTCTCTAGAAATATTATTTAACTAAGCTCTTTACGTAGACAAACACATATATTAGTTAAGTACTATATAGTAATCAAAACATTAAATTATTATTATATACAATCTTGTCACTACTATTATAATATTATTAACATATAACTTTATACCAATATATTATATATAATTTTATCATATTATAAAATATATATTATACATATTTTAAATTTATATATAGTTATATGTTAAAGATAAGATATAACTATGTACAATTTTATCATATTATAAAGTATGTATATGATAAATATATCAAATAAAATTATTAGTATCTATGATAATTTGTATATTGTAAAGTGTATTACTACTTTGTAAATATTTATCATATAATTAATCATTTTCTAAATTATATATTTGATATATAAATTATATTCATAAGTTATACTCTCTCTGTTTTAAAATATTACATGTTTTAGTTTTTTCAGACATATTAATAAAATATATTAAATTTTAGCATTAAATGTATAACTTTTGTGATTAACTATTTCCAATAACTTTTAACCAATCAAAATTTAATAAATACAATTAGTTTTTTTTTGAAATTTACTATTTATCATTATTACCTACTAAAAATTACATTGAAAAGGTAAAAATGTAAGTTTTTGAAACAACTTATTTTGCTAGACTATGGATTATTTTGGAACAGAGGTAGTAGTTTTTAGAGTTTATTAAATCAGTATATTACAATATTCTAATGTTGAAAAATGTAAAATATTTGAATGAATTTTTTTAATTTTAGAAAAAATTACTTTGATTTTAAATCAATTTTTCTCATTATTTTTTTATTACAAAAATTTTATTTATATTATTAGATATGTTTAATAATAAATTGAGAATATAACTTTTATTGTTTATTTTATTTGATTTGATAATCAATTAATCAAATTGTAACAATTTTTCTAAAGAAACTAATTGATTATCATGATCTATTATCAAGCTTTTAGTTAGTTTATATAAATCATTATGTGTAGTATCATTAGGTTATTTGGTAACTAACATTAACTAGTTTTAGAATTCTTTTATTAAACATAATTAAAAATAAAATAAAAATTAAAAAATCATCAACCAATCAAATTATAACATTTTTCTTAAATTCTCTATATGAGTGATACCTAAGCAAAAGTCACTTAAATGACTTCTCAATTAATATATAGTAAGATATAAACGTGTCAAAAGAAACAAATTACAATATTCATTTGCTACCATTCCATATTAGCAATTTATATTCCAAACTAAATTTATATTACTAAACCACAATATAGTCTAATAAACTATATACTATATCATTTATATTTTTTTTTTTAAGTATAGATCAAGTTCATATTACCAATTCTTACATCAATTCAATAAAAACAAACAAATATATACCTCAGTTCTTCAGTTTACATTTCCTAATGTTAGTAAAACTAATTTTACATTTCATAAAATTTCCTTAAATATTTATAAACTAATATATTCATGATAAAAACTATCAAATATAGCTTCTTGACCAAAAAAATATCTAAGTCGAATACATATCTTAAAATAGATGGTTTAAATATAATATTCCTTAAGTATACATTCTTAACCAAAATATATTATTCCATATCTGTAATGAAATATACACATCAAGATTTGAAAGAGATATTTAAAAATGTATATATTTTGAGATTTAAATTTAACAGTATTTTAGGATATAAGATTTCAATAATCGGGATACTTAACATACCAAAACAAATTTTTAAAATTTATAACTATCTATAGTATTAAAACAGAAACATTCATTTTTTTCCTTGAATGAAAATGTCAATTTTTATAAATGCCCATGAATTTACAAAGAAAAATAGTCTTTTGGTTTTTGAGTTAAAAATATACATACTCATTAATTTAATTCATTGCATCAGTGACCATTAACAAAACACATTTCATCAATCATATTTAATTTTATTAGTAGACATAAACCCAATGTATGCTTCTAACAAAATAAATAAATTATCTACATTAAAATTTTAGTAATATTGATCATTACAAAATTTATAAATTAAAATGCATAACATAAGTAAACATTATTTACTTTATATGATTAATCAAATAGTTTATTAAGTTATACTATTATAAAGTATACGAGAAGTTTAGTCATATTTTAAAAAGTATTTATCAGATTTTTCTAAGTTTATGTTGGGTTGGCTGATGTCGGTTCACGGGTTAGTGACAAGTCTTTTTGGGTTTTATCGATTTTTAATTAATAAGTTTTCATTAAATCTGAATTTTGTGAAAACATATTAGTTAGTAGAACTTCTGATAGAAACATATATACAACCATTGGTTTTGCTGTGGGTCGGGATTAGATATGAAAATACTGTTTATATATAAATTCATCTATAAACTACATATGTACCTCTACTAAAAGGAATAAAATAATTTGTAAACATAGAATGCTTTCTTCGAACCATTTACATGTAGATGCACTATTAGTCTGCAGCGTTCGGTTTTGGTTCGATTCAATAGCAAAATTGGAAACCGGCTAATATCCAAAAAAATATGGGTCCAATTCAGTTCATGTTCAATCCTAATTTTCGGGTAATTTCAGATTCATAGATAAAAATATCAGATGATTTGAGTTTTTCAGTTTAAATTTTGGGTAATTCGGGTTGTTTGGATAAATATATGAGATAATTCAAATGATTTTTAATATTTTCAGCTAAATTATTTTGATAATTCTATCGGGTAGTTTGGTTGATAAATAGTATTTTTAGGATATTAGTTTAATTAAAAGTTGAATATAAATAATATTTGTAGGTATATAGTTTGTATTTAAAAATTCAGTTATCTATTCGGTTGTCAGTTTGATTTCAATTTTTTGGATCCAAAGATATATAATTTGTTTAGTTATTTTTGAAATTCTATTCAACTTTGTTTTTTTGGTCTTCGGTTTTTGGTACAGTTTGGTTCGTGATTCGAGATAAATGTATTCAGACTTATACACTATTTTATATAAAAATTCATTAAAAAAATTATTTAATTTCAAAAATAAACCTGTATTTTCTAAGTGTAGATTAAAATCTAATACTCTATTATTAAAAAAAAAAAAAAAAAAATTGATAAAAAATAAAAATAAATACTCTATTAAAATAAAGTTACTTTAAAAATCTACTATCTAAGAGTTATAGTTGAACCATTCAATTAATAATTTAACAAAAATTAACTTAAATATATTCATGTACTAATTTTGGAATAAATGTAAATAAGTTAATATCTAAATAAAATATTAAAAAGTTTTTTATTTAGATCCTAACAAATTTTATTTAATAATATATCAAAAATTAGATTATAGAAAAATTCAAACAAAAAATCTGATAAAATGAATAATAATTCATAGAAAACTAATGTTTAATTTTTTTAATATGCTGTTATATTCTTTTTAAAAATAAATGGGTAATATATGAATTGTACATATTTTGATTTGTACATATTTTGAATTGTAAGAAAATTCATATATTCTTGATCAAAAAATATATATGAATTGTAAAATTTCATCAAATTAAAATTCCACTAAATATAAATTTTCAAACTAATATTATATACAGAAAAACTAAAATTCATATAAAATATATTTTTATAACGTATTTTATATTTTAAATATTATTTAAAAATAAATATATACCTATGCAAATGCGCGGATTCAATTCTACTCAATTCCCCAACGTCAGTTAGATCACGACTTAAGACTTTAAAGCTCAAAATATCCATGTAGTGTTCCCCACCATGGAGTTTGTAACGTCGATCATACACTTCCACAATCAGCGAATGATATTATTCCATATTAGTGCTTTAATTATTTTTCCTTAATAATCATTTTCAAATAGTAATTGCATTACCCCCACAAAGCATTAATTACTCATTATTCTTTTTTGGATTTTATTATTTATCCACGGAGTCAACAACATTTACCATATATCGCAACTTCTTTCACATTCCAAGCAAAAGGAGGAAGAAGATGAAGCTAAAATGGGAATCAATCTCTACACTTCACCAAAACGTCTTCCTCCTCAAGGTCCTCGCTGCCATTTTCATAACCGTTCTCGCCTTCCGCTTCTACGCCGTCCGCTTCGGCCAAGTGTCGGTTAACGAAATCTCCGATCCTCGGATCTCGCCTCCTTCGGTTATCATATCGGAGAACGAGGATCTCCTCCCCATCGGTAAGATCATCTTCATTATCAACCACATTACAATCTCGTTCTGCTGTCACATTCGTTAAGCTTCTTGTTTCTGAGATCTAGGGATTTAGAGAGATTAGTTCCATTAGCTTTCGATCATTTAGCTCAAGCTTCTTCAGTTGTCACGTTTCTTGATTCGTTTGTTAGAATATATTCCCATAATTTGATCTCCTCAGGTGTGTGTTAATGGTTGTTTCTGCAGCTATCTAGATAAGAGTTTGTAATATCGTTGAATCCGTTTAGTGATGAGATGATAAGATTCTGTTTTTGTTTGTATTAGATATTGAGGTGGAGAAGTGTGATCTCTTCACTGGGAAATGGATCAGAGACTCTTTGGGACCAATCTATACCAATGGCTCATGTGGTGTCGTCGTGGATAGTCACCAGAATTGCATCACCAATGGTCGTCCTGACTCTGGTTTTCTCTACTGGAAATGGAAGCCTAATGACTGCTCCGTGCCCCGCTTCGACCCTCTTAGGTTTCTGCAGCTTATGAGGAACAAGTCTTGGGCTTTCATTGGTGACTCCATTTCGCGTAACCATGTCGAGTCTTTGCTTTGTATGCTATCCACTGTAAGGGCTGCAACTTTTAATCCTTTCTCTTTGTAGACTTTTGAAGTGATGTGTGTTTTGTTTTTCATGTTTTCAGGTTGAAAAACCTGTTGAAGTGTACCACGACGAGGAATACAGATCAAAGCGTTGGCTTTTTCCTTTACATAATCTGACAATATCCAACATCTGGTCACCTTTTCTTGTTCAAGCCGCCATTTTTGAAGACTCAAGAGGTGTCTCATCAGCTGCAGTCCAGCTTCACCTTGATATACTCGACAAGACATGGACTGATCTCTTTCCGAGTATTGACTATGCGATCATCTCTTCAGGGGAATGGTTCTTGAAAACCGCGATCTACCACGAGAATGCTACTCCTGTTGGCTGCCATGGCTGCCCGCAAAGTTCCAACATAACAGACTTAGGATTCGACTATGCTTACAATACATCCCTGCGCCATGTGATGGACTTCGTCGCAAGATCTAACACTAAAGGCATGATCTTTTTCCGGACTTCGATACCTGATCACTTTGAGAACGGTGAATGGCATAACGGAGGGACCTGTAAGAAAACAGAGCCCGTGAACGAGGATGAGGTCGAGATGAAGGTTGTGAACAAGATATTGAGAGATGTTGAGATTAGTCAGTTCCAGAGGGTGGTTACCGAGATGGGTCAGGAGGCTGGGCATTTCAAGCTTCTTGATTTTGCCGGAATGTTGTTGACTCGACCCGATGGGCATCCTGGTCCGTATCGAGAGTTCAGGCCGTTTGATAAGGACAAGAACGCAAAGGTACAGAACGATTGTTTGCATTGGTGCTTGCCTGGTCCGATTGATTACTTAAACGATGTAATATTGGAGATCATAGTGAATGGCTGAACCGGGAAATAACCGGTTTAATTGTATCTTATTCAATGACTGAACCAAAAACATCGGTTTGGTCTCAGTCGTGTAAATTGATAAAGTTTAAGAGGTTGGACAGAGCTCATTGAAGAATTTAAAACCCGGTATTGTTTGCGTTAGCTAATTAACTATGGATCGATTTTTGTAAAGTGAGACTGTTCGTGGTTTTTCTGTTATGTTCAAAAGTAAGATTTCAAGTGAAAGTGAAAAAGTTAATACTCCGTTTCAGATTAATTGTCGTTGTAGAGTAAAATTTTCGTTTCAAAATAAGTGTTGTTTTATAGTTTCAATGCAAAATTTATTGATTTTTATTTTAATCTATTTTTCTATTGGTTGAAATGTGGTTAGGTGTATTGGTAGTTGTGTCTTTATTTTGGAAATATATAAAATTAAATGTTTTCTTAATCTGTGTGTCGAAGTCTAAAACGACAACTAAAATGAAACAGAGGGAAAGGGAGTATAATCTTGTTTTAAACCGATATACAAAACCACAAAATGTGTTCTAAACCGGTTAATTAAGTTGGTTCAGTAGGAAAGTCAAAACGGTCAAAACTCATAAAGGTAAGAAATAAACTCTGCAGCACACTCGGACGCAACGAGAGTATTAAATCCAGGAAAGTATTAGTTTGAATTTCGAAAATTTGACCGTTGCTTATCCTCCTATATAACGCCCAACATAGACTACCTAGCCACTAACCCTAAATCTCAAAGCTTCCATTTTTCTCTTCACCTTTCACTACGCTCTTACTCAGTCTCTTCTTTCAATGGCTACAGTTGCAGACCCTGCTCCAGCGAAGAAATCGAGAAACAGCAGAAAAGCGTTGAAGCAGAAGAATGAGATCGTGGAGTCACCGTTGTTATCGCCAGGCAAGGGGAAAGAAACGAAGTCATACGAGAAGGATCTGATGGAGATGCAGGCGATGCTGGAGAAGATGAAGATCGAGAAAGAGAAGACGGAGGATCTGCTGAAGGAGAAGGACGAGATCCTGAGGAAGAAGGAGGAGGAACTCGAAACAAGAGACGTGGAACAAGAGAAGCTTAAGGTGGAACTGAAGAAACTTCAAAAGATGAAGGAGTTCAAGCCTAACATGGTAACGATTTAGTAGTTCTAGATTCATATTTGGGTTAATCATTTGCGTTATATGGAGCTTGTTGATGGTTATGTCTGTTTCTGTTAAATGACTTTGCTTCTGTCTCTGTCTCTTTCTTACATTGCTTCTGCCGCTGTCTGTTTTGCTTCTCAGACTTTCGCTTTCTGTCAATCTGTGGCACAAACTGAAGACGACAAGAAGGGGAAGAAGAAGAAGGATTGCCCTGAGACGAAGAGACCATCAACGCCATACATCTTGTGGTGCAAGGATAACTGGAACGAAGTCAAGAAAGAGAACCCAGATTCGGACTTCAAGGAGACTTCGAACATTGTCGGTGCTAAGTGGAAGACTCTGAGTGCAGAAGAGAAGAAGCCTTACGAGGAGAAGTACCAGGCTGATAAGGAAGCTTATCTCCAGGTTATTACAAAGGAGAAGCGCGAGAGAGAAGCAATGAAGCTACTTGAAGATGAGCAAAAGCAGAAGACTGCAATGGAGCTGCTTGATCAGTATCTCCACTTTGTTCAAGAAGCTGAACATGACAACAACAAAAAGACAAAGTAAGAAACTGAACTCTTTTCACTCGAGAACTGGTCTGATGGTGTAATAATAATAAGAAGCAAGATAACTGACTTTGTTTTCTCGTTTTGTAGGAAGGTAAAGGATCCTCTGAAGCCTAAGCAACCCATCTCTGCTTACTTGATCTATGCAAATGAGAGGAGGACTGCTTTAAGAGAAGAGAACAAGAACGTTATAGAGGTAAGTTAGATAATCCATAATCTTCTTTGCTTAATTGTCATTTGAAACTGTTGAAGCTAAGTTGTGTGGAACTGTGAATGGATTGGTGAGTATAGGTTGCGAAGTTAACTGGGGAGGAGTGGAAGAACTTGTCTGAGGAACAAAAGGCTCCCTACGACAAGGTCTGGATACATATCAATAGCCATTGTTGTATCAAGAAGTAAAGATTCTAATCTGTAATTTTCTTTGAACAGATGGCAAAGAAGAACAAGGAGATATACCTGCAAGAGATGGAAGGATATAAGAGGACAAAGGAAGAAGAAGCTATGAGCCAAAAGAAAGAAGAAGAGGAACTCATGAAACTCCACAAACAAGAAGCTCTCCAGCTTCTCAAGAAGAAGGAGAAAACTGACAACATCATAAAGGTTATTAGCTTCATCTCACTTGCACTTTAGCTTACTATGTAAGAGAACATTTTGTGTAAGTCAGTGACTAACAACAACACCATGTTGGTTGCAGGAGAAGAAAGAAACTACAAAGAACAAGAAGAAGAACGAGAATGTGGATCCTAACAAACCAAAGAAGCCTGCTTCTTCATTCTTTCTCTTCTGGTACTAAAACCATACAACACACAAACAGTCAGATCCCAGATTGTTATTTTCTAACTGTTTTAACGAAAACATTAATGTTGCAGCAAAGATGCAAGAAAGAGTTTGGCAGAAGAGCACCCTGGGATTAACAATTCAACTCTCACTGCCCACATTTCATTGAAATGGAAGGTAAACAATATTAAACCTGATGAGTCTAGAGTAATTTTATGATAATTAATATTTAACTGTGAGATTCATTTGCTGTAGGAACTTGGTGAAGAAGAAAGGGAAATGTATAACAGAAAAGCTGCAGAGTTAATGGAAGCGTACAAGAAAGAAGTGGAAGAGTACAACAAGACCAAGGCTGCGTAGTAGAAGAGTACTACTAACTCAGTAGTTGGAAAATGAGAAATATTCTAAGTTTGCTCATATTGAACATCTCTTATGCAAAATGATTATCTGCTTTTTTGAGATTTTCTTAATGGTTTGTTTCCTCTCATATTTAAAATTTGTGTTGTGACCTCATTAACTCACATGTACCAATCCCAATTTATCCTAAATCAGAAATTGGATATGGTTACGGAATTACTCAATAAGTTAAACCAAAGCTGGATTTTTTTAAAACAAAAATTGAATTACAACGGGCCAGAAAATCCGACGTAGCAAAACATTCGATGCTAAGGGTATTTTGGTAACATCACAGAAAATTACAACCTAATGTTGTCGTCGTCGTCTACCTCCGAAATGATACCAATTCTTTTTTTTTTTTTTGTGTGTGTGATTAATCCAAACCCTAAAAAGCTTGAGTCAGGGTTTAAAGGAAGATAGCTTAAAACGCCATTTTGTTGTTATTCCTCTCGCGCTCTCTCTCAATCAGGTAAGCCCGGAGTTTCGTTTCTAATGTTACTCGTGATTATTATTATTATTATTAGTCGTCATCTAATCGTTGCACCTCTTCGAACTAATAAACCCTAATTCGGAGATACCAGCGCATTTCTCAGAATATGAACTCCCTCGCCATCCGAGTTTCCAAGATTCTCAGATCCTCTCCGATATCTCCTCTGGGTAATCCACTCTTCTTCACCTCAATTATATCTGCTTCATGTTAAAACCCTTAATTTGTAATGTTCTGGGAGTGTAGCAGTAAGTGGTGAGAAAGTCTCGAGGTGTTGGTTCTCGAGTGGTCCCATTGATGAAGAAGGGTTGGAAGAAGATTTTGAAGAAACCAGACCCGAGCTTCAGCCTCATGGTGTTGATCCCCGTAAAGGTTGGGGATTTCGCGGTGTCCACAGGGTATAAATTGATTTTAATCTATTGTTTGCTGAAGAATGTTACAATCAAACTTAGGCTTATCTGTCAATTGCTTGTTTCTGCCAAAACCCTCTTGAAAAGAAAGAGTCTTTAGTCTATTTCAATCCCAATTGCTGTGATTCTACATTGTGGTTCATGTTCTAGCTGAAGAATGTTAGAATCAAAGTTTGGGGCTTATCTAAGTATTCAAATGTGTGTTTCTATCAATCCCATTGCTGTGTAAACCTGGTCGAAAAGAAAGAGTCTTTAGTCTATTTCAATCACAAAATCATGCCTCTGGAGTCTGGAGTAGTAGAAGTTGATGATCAAATCTTCATTCATGACCTGAGTTATCTTGTTGCAGTACTTTGTTGAGATTCACATTGTTGTTGATGTCTTATGATTTGCTCGCACAGGCGATCATTTGTGGGAAAGTAGGGCAAGCACCATTACAGAAGATCTTGAGAAACGGGCGAACAGTAACCATCTTCACAGTTGGAACAGGGGGCATGTTTGATCAGAGGCTTATGGGAGCAACTAACCAACCTAAACCTGCTCAGTGGCATAGAATCGCAGTGCACAACGAAGTGCTTGGCTCTTACGCTGTCCAAAAGCTCGCCAAAAAGTAAGCTCTTATTTCCATCTTCAAACTAGGAACTGTATTAAGTATTAACAACAACAGTTATCAGTTCTAATTGCAGCTTAAACTAACTGATAACCCTATTACTTAGCTAGAAGGCCGGTTACGATGTTACACATTCACAACGTCTTTCCCTGTCTTCGATCTTTCCGTGTCTCCTCTATTTACTCGATTAATAATGGTATCAGTTAATGAATTGGAGGTGAAATTGTTGGTTTTTATCAAAACTTTTTTTGTTTTTGCTTGTGTGCTTTGTTACAGCTCATCGGTTTATGTGGAAGGGGATATTGAGACTAGAGTCTATAATGATAGCATCAGTAGTGAAGTGAAGAGTATCCCTGAGATTTGCATTCGTCGTGATGGTATGTTTATGTTCATATCATTGATCCTGATCATCATCGTTTCATTTATTGGTTTCTTGCTGACGTCTGATTCTTATATGTGTGTTTTGTAGGGAAGATTCGGCTGATCAAATACGGGGAAAGCATAAGCAAAATCTCTTTCGATGAGCTTAGTAAGTTATCATGTTTTACTGAGCTAAATATTCCAATTTAAAAACGAAATTTGTTTTCTGTTATTTAATCTTTGTACTCGATTTGGCAGAAGAAGGATTGATTTAGTGGGAGCAAGAATATCCCGGTGGCCGGAGGACACACTGATTCAACGTTCTCCTGAGTAAAATCGACAAAACAGTTTTTTTTTTTTGGCCATTGTGAGAGCACTGAGTTCATCCTTATGGATATTAGGGGCAGTAATGTAATTGTCTATCAAAACTATTCAGTTCTGCGTCTGTTCCTTAGTTCAAGTTGGTAGACACCAAACGCATTTGGACTGAGGGTTTACCATAGCTGTATTACTGTCTATCAGTAATTCGAAGCATTGCTTAAGCTTCAACCTCTATTGCATGGATGGTTGGTTCTATTGATGCTTTGTTTTAGAGTATTTATCGCTCTTTTTTTTTTTTTTTTGCTATCAATAACCAATCTATGCTTCCCATTTGATTTGGACTAATCCAAGGAACATCCAAGCAGCCAGTAGTGCCCCTGGATACATGCGGAGAAAGTACGTGCTTCCGATCCTATTTAGAATACATAATATTTTGGTTTTTATCTCATTAAATTTGTCATTAAATCAGTTGGTTTATGGCTTTAATTTATTAGTTTGAGGTGAATAGTTCAATTACAGAAGATCACCATAATTCTTTTTATCAAGAAATAAACCTTTTTTTTTTTTTTTTGCTTCTAGTCCGTAATTTTTCTGTACCGGGCCTGCAAGCAGCAACGTTTTCTGATGCTTAACATTTCATCTATTTTATTTGGAGAAGCAAAGTTATTATCTATGGCTGGTAGCAAGAATTTCTTCCTTTCTACTGTCCCAATGCTGACAATCTTGAAGCAAAAGTATTATGTACGGCGAAGATGTTTTTTTTATCATGTAAATGTGAACCTTTTCTCCTTGGAGAGTAAGAATTAATAAATATGAGGTTTGTCCAAAAAAAAGAATGTTGACAATCTTGAAGTGTCTGATTAGTAAATAACATAAGATGAAGACTCATTATTGTTCAACTTTTGTGGATGTTGATAAACGATGTTTTTAATGGTTTTAATTTTCGTTTTTAGTTGTTATTGAGTTATAGTCGTGTTTTGGATTTTTTTTTTTTAAAAAAACAAGTTGATTAGGAGTAGAATGAATCAAATTAATTGTAAAAGAGTAATTAGGGATACATAACTGTACATTTGCATTAAAATTTTATCAATGAATAGAGAACTTTCCAATAATGCATAAATTTCATATTTTGACACATCATAGAAAATTGAGTTAGCTTTCTAATTGCATCGGTTTAAGATCGATGTTAAATCGAAATTTATGCACTTTTACTAAAAACTTGTCTTTGCACCAGTTCAGTACAAAGAAAAAGAAAATTTTGGTTTTATTTATATTCAGTTTGATTTATTTTAAAATGTTATCCTGAAGAAAATTAGATGTATATTCGTCATTTTCAGCCACTGTTTAGGATAAGTTTCTTTTACGGTTGTTTTTTCATTGCTCTGGAGATTTGTAAGATTTGAGGAAACAATTACGTACTCTATTCGTACTCTAATCATGGAGAAAACTTTTAAACTCCCTTATTGATTTATGTTGCTACTATGAATTATTTGATTCTTTTTGTTTCTGATTCTATATCTAAGTGATTTTTTGTTAGGTTTAAGGTTTTGAAGGAATCATGGATTTGTGAAATATGTTAGATTAAAAAATTCTTTATTTAATTTTTCATCTAGTTTATTCTTAATGTGAAACTAGATTCATGACATAGTTTCTGACGTTACTTTGTTTAACACACTGAAAGAGTTTTATTAAATTATGGCCTTAAAATGAGCGAAATGTTTTTAACCAATAAAAGTGGATGTTAGATAATTTCGGGAACCTATCAAACTCGATAGTGTTGCATGTTTAAAATATGAAACTCAACAGAAGTTAATATGTATGATTCTAATACATAAGTTTTAGTAATGTGGAAGTATGTTAATCTAATCAAAAAACATTTTCTTTTCGTTATCTTTACACCTTTTTCTTGATCTATTTTTCAACGAGATGTTGTGAAATAAGTATGGAAGAAGGTATTTGTCGTTACTAACTTTTTCATTTTGTTTCTTTTTTTTTCGAGCTTGAATATGCTATTTTATTGAGTTAAAATTTAGCCGGGAACTAGAATCTTTTTGTGGAACTAACCATTTAACTGATTTAGTGACCATTCTTGTAGCTATTTCATGTAAACTGTACAACATGGAAACGCCTAAGTGGATTGATATAACAATATCATCTATGCTTGTTTGGGTGTTTGAAGAATCTAAAGTGAACCTTGAATCTAATCTACATAATGCTCTTGTTTTGGAGCTTGCGCATCCTTATTTAAAATTATTGAGAGGCCGTTCATCACGATCACAAATAGGTAAAAAGACAAAGAATCCCCTTGTCTAAATCCCTTCCTTCCTTTGAAGTACCCATACACCCTTTCATTGAATCCAACCATGAAACAAGGAGTGCATACACAAGCTTTTAACCATCTTAGAAATCCTAGATCAAGTCTTATTCTAGATAAATAGACGAATAAGAATTTTCAATTTACAGTGTCAAACGCTTTTGCAATATCAATCTTCAAGGTAATTTTTTACCAATGAAAGTTGATGTTAGGATGTTTACTGAACTTTTCAAACTTGATTGTATTGTTGTTTTAATATGAAATTCATCGGAAGTTAGTTTTTAGAATTCCCATAAGTTTAGTGCCCTCAAATAGGTTAATTTAATCATGTTGTTTGGATTTGACAACGATACTTAATGCATTGTTATGCATTTGCAGGCTCTACTCTTGCATATTTGAAGTTAGTTTTTAGAATTCCAATACATAAGTTTAGTACGCTGAAATAGGTTAATTTAATCATGTTGTTTGGATTTGAAAACGATACTTAATGCATGCATTGTTATGCATTTGCAGTCTCTATTCTTGCAGATACGTATCGTAACCTTAGTATTTGTAGATTCAATCCCTATGTACTATTCTATGTGACTGTACATTTGTAGTCTTTATTTAGTGGTTAAGACCTTATGGCATCAGGTGTTAAGCTTCCAAATTGCTGGAAAGATCTTGCCTGCTCGTTTTACATGTTTTACTTAAAGACTTTAATTTGTGTTTGATCCTTCAGCTCGTTGATGTTCTCTAGATCAATACGTTTTTTATGTTACAAGTGGGGATCAAAAAGGTATCATGGTTTGTGAGCTTTACTTTCGGACTGTTCCTCCAACCATGCATGTGTTTAACCGGTCCTATGTTGCCGGTTGATTGTGTTTGTGGTCTTTGCAAAGTTGAAAATTCGATGGACCTAAGTTTTTTGCCAACCAGAGCCACCACAGTACTTCCACTAACATCAAATATTTGAGTTACTTTCTTATATAACAATATGATGTATTCAATATTCATTACAGCTTTTGTATGAGATACGTTAATTTACCAACTTGTTTTGAGAAAAACCAGGGGTGTGAGAAAAGTAAACACCCAAGCAAATTTTATATATATATATATGTATCAAATATAAATGAAAATCAAAAAACAAACTAATCGAACAAAACACAAAGATCTGAAAACCAAAGGAAAAACACAAAGAAGAAAAAATCTATAAAAGGATGTAAGATGGAAAATTATAGCCCAGAAAACAGATGAAAGAAGAAAAGAAAAGCTTACTATATAAAAAAGGGAAAACTAATAATAATTGAGAATCATCACAACTAAAAGATAAAGTAAGGTTAAGAAACAGTAGAACTCCCGAGATCAATAACGATGACATTTATATTTTCTTTGCTTCCTCTAGCAATTGCAAGCTCTGCTAAAATTACAGCAGCCTTTGTGGAACTCGATTCCCTCCTACCTCTGTCAAATTATTATTTGAGTTCATTAATTAGTCTCATCGTAAATAATCTTCGTATTTTTACACTTTAAGTAAACAAAAAAAAATCAATTTAATCTTAAAACTCCGTAAATCGCAAACACTAGTTTACAAGAAAACGAACTTATTATTTATTTATTTGCGTATTAAGGAATAAAAGTATTGTTAAAACGAAATTAATTAATATAGTCAAGAATTCTAACCCGGCTGGATACTTATCGTAGAGACAACGTTTGACAAGCTGATATGTGTCGTCGTCGGAGACGACACTCCATAGACCCTCACATGCAAGTACTATGAAATCATCTATAATTGTTCGCCTATGGATCTTCAGTTGCTGATCCACACCACTCTGTACACAAAATTAATTCTGTTAGATGCAAATTAGAAGATAGCTTTATATATGGGAATATCCCTTTGTATTTCATCTTAGTTCAGATAAAAATAAAAGATTATTTTCTTTAAGAAAAAGACAGATTTGTGAATATAAAATCAATAATTGACAACTTGTGACTTCTCAACGCTAGTATTTAAGATTTTTCTTCTTCTTTATTATGCAAAATTTACAGTAAACTGAACATTATACTTTTTTTTTTTTACTTTATTTGTATAATTATTGCATAGTTCCTAGGGTGGGATTCTTAGTATAATATAAAAATCGTCTCTTAATTTTTACTAAAAAAAAATTAAGAGACCGGATCTCTTAACTTCATCCTAAAAATTCCGTAATAATCATATGACCAAATAACTCTTGTAATATAGGTCATGGGTTGTGTGACTTGTGTAGGAGTCAATTTTCAAATCTTTAAGATATAATTATTACGGAACTTTTAAGATAAGATTCTTAATGTAATATAAGAATTATTTTTTTATTTTAAAAAATAAAAAATTTAGAAACAATTCTTAAATATTTTAAGAGACGATTAAGAACAATATTTTATGAACCTTACAATAATTATGACATTAGTAATATAATGCATGCGGCAAAGCTATTACCTGGTGAATATGGATATGGCAGAGAGGCAAAGCGATTCCACCGTTAGAGTAAAGAACCGCCCTCGCGCCGCCGCGACAAAGCGAAATCACCTCCTCTTTTCCTATAATCGTAACCACAGCTTTCGCAGCCGCGGACCTCACCGTCCCCACCGCTTCCGAAAAACATGAGCTCATCACCTTATTCCAGTCTGCCGCCACTCCACGACCATCGCACACCGTTACCTCCTCCTTCACGAACCGACGCAACCTTTCTTCGAAAAATTTCGCGAGTCTTGGGCCGTCGAAAATTCCGAAAATATCATAAGACGGGATCTCGTTAACGACGGTGGAAACGGCGGTAGTCATAGCTCTCTGCCGTCCCATGACCGAAACTACTCCGTGGCCGGCGTTTGTTTTACTGTCTAGATCGTTAATTGCCACGTCAGCCATTTGTATATCGACAGGGACCTTTGCTGCTTCCGATGTCGATTCTACATCTCCTGATTATATAGAGGAACAAATGTATTAGTCGCCAGTGGAAAAAAACTTTTTGTATATTTTTGTATGTTTTGTTTAAGAAAAAAACTTTTTTAAAAAAGTAAATATATTTTCTTTAAAATCAAGTTTTCATAAGAATTGAATGAACAACATGTAAGAACATGATTACAAGAAATTTTTAAGGATTTTTAAGGGATGAGTTTTATGCTGGTTTTTATGTTTTTTACACTGTTCGCGAACCCCATTAACAATATAGCAGTCTGCAATTAGTTTATTTTTTATTTAAAAAAAAAATCAAAAAAAATAATTAAAATTTTCAATTGAGGTTCTAAGAGCTAGTCATGGTCTAAAGCTTTATGTCAATAGTATTATTAACCATCAGAAACTAACACGTACTACCTTTACATATTCACCAAGAATGCTTTGGTTTCAGACGCATGGGCAGTGTTAAGTTACAAACTGCTCTAAAGTAACTCTTGGGAGGGTATATTGATGACCTCCCCGGCTCTTATGTAAGTGTGCTCCCTTCTAAGAGAGGTATTTTAATTCGCATCTCAAAACTTTTGATATAAAAATCTGGTAGTTTTATACTAAATGAAATTCAAATACACATGAAAATTCAAAAACATATGAAATTAAGAAAAAAAAAAGCATGGGAAATAAGAGCGACTCCTATTGTGGAATCAATACCGTTCTCTTCGAGTTTTGGTAGTTTCACAGGTCTGCTCTCTCTGTCAACGGTAGATCCCGGATCAGCCATTCTTACCCGCTTGCTATCGCCGGAGTCATAGCCGCCGGATAGAATGGGAGTAATATCCTTTTCCATGACTATGATTCCACTTGAAGTGTTCGACTACTAACTCATCCGTTGAGTTGGGCAAAAGTATATTATATACATATTATAAAGTATATTATATACGTAGCCTATGCTTATGTGATATATGTGGATTCACGTACCTTGTCGTGTCTTTTATCTGTTATTATTATAAAGAAAAACGAAAGACGGTCCAAAGACTGCCACTTCTATAGAATACGTTTATTCATTGAACAAGAAAAGAGCTTAAATACAAACCATAATCTGGACAACTTGGTAGACCACAATGTTTGTCAGTATATGTGATATTTTGATATCTTTGGATAGCAATTCCGATTAGTCCACTTTTGTTGTAGTTTTCTTCTAACGCAATATTTTTTTGAAGCCTTGAAGACATATTCGACATGAGAATTTAAACCGACTTCGTATGAATGGATGTTTTAGTGATACTTTAAAATGTTTATGTAATCGCATATAAATGATAATGAAATATTTCTTATTTATTGGTTTGCAGGAAAAGTAAATAAAAATGCTCTATTTTAAAAATCAACATAGTATTCTAATTTTTAAAATATATAATAGCACTATATTTTATTCTAAAGAACACGATTATATATATATCTATATATAGCACCCCAATTAAATTCAGTGGATCAAGATATATATGAGTAGATGACTACCAACGCTATTTTGTAATGCATGTAGGTTTCAAAGTAGTTAAATATACACATGAGTAAGTGAGAAAACACATACATACGCTTCGAAAACCATATAAAGCACCCAATCAATCCAATACGTAGACAACAAATAATTTAACATTTTTTGTTTCAGCAAAATTTATAAACTTGTAAAATACAAAAAAAAAATCTATTAAAATCGCAAACTTGGTCTAGATTTTTTGTTTCTTTTAACATGAGCCTTGTCGTGATGTGGTTGCCACTTTGTGGTACCTGGTCATATCTAAATGTGTTCACCCACCTCCCTCCATGAGGTTAAAAATGTAGACAAAAGAGATTTATATTTTTCTTGAGAAATTGCCAAATATAACCTAAAAGAGGTTAAAAATGTAGACAAAAGAGATTTATATTTTTTTTGAGAAATTGCCAAATATAACCTAAAACTGATTTAAAATGTAAAATATATATCCAAATTTGAATTAAATGCAAAAGTAGTTTAAAAGGTTAGTGAAATTACAATCATTCTTTTATGACCAAACAAAAATCCATAAATCAGTTTTATGAATATAACTCCGTAAATTTTTTGGAGTTTTATAAGTCGTCAAGATAAATTTCCTAAAAGTCTTCTCATATTTTTGATCTTAAAAATTATTTATAAATTTTATAAAAATATTTTGGTGGGAGAAAACTTGAAATCATGTAATTATAAACATTTATAAATGATATAAACTAATATATAATAAAATTTAATTATTTTCAACATAGATAAGTGAATGTAATGTGTCATTGTATTCTTTGGTTTAGGATTTGGTAACATATGTTATAGTATTATTTGTATTCTTAAGGTTAGTTTTTGGAATAGCATTTTCTGAACTTTTTTTTTAATCTATATATGTTTTGTTCTATATATATTAAATATTTTTAAGTTGAATTTGATTTTTGTGAAGTGTTTAGTTAGTTAATTAAGTTTAGGATTTATATTTAGGGTCTAGACAACATACACTTAAGTTGTCTCGTGAATAGAATTTACGAGATAAACGACTTCTAGAAAATCTTCTGATGAGTAGTATTAATGGGTTAAAAGACTTCCTTGAAAGTTTTCTGAATCAAAAATATTTGACATAAATAAATATTTTTTTCTCCATATATTAAGAAAATTTTACACATTCTGTCTTTTCCTTTTAAATTGCCTCAACCGAATTGTAATGTTTTTCACTCTTAAAACTCTCTAACCTCTTTCTAATCTCTTTGAACTTGAAAACATTAAACTTTATATCAACTTTTCATTTTTATTTTATATTTTTCTCATTTATTTATTTTCTTTTTGCAAGTTTTTAATCACATGATTCTCATTTTTTACTCTTTTAAAAATAGATATATAAGTTTTAAATATGTATTTTTATGTGTTTTATAAAGGTAGATCTATCTAATTTTCCACGTATTTTCTCTATTTTAAGCCATTTGAATGTTTTTGGATATGCAGGTTTTTCAAATTTAGATTTGGATATGCAAGTTTTTCAAATCTGGATTTGGATATGCAAGTTTTTCAGACTTGGATCAGACTTTGGAAGACTTCCTGGAAGTCTTCTCGTAAGTCTTCTAATAGAGTCTTCTCCCATATATTCTCTTTTTGAACGTTTTGGTTAGTCTTTATGTCTGATTTTTTTTTTCATTTGGTAACCTCATGTTGCATAAAGCTCTTACCTTTTTCCCAAACTAAAACTTTTCAACCTCTCTCTAATCTTTTTGAACTTGAAAACACTAAACTTTATATCAACTTTTCATTTTTCATGTTTTTCTCACTAATTTATCTTGTTTTTACAGGTTTTTAATCTATAATTCTCATCTTCCACTCTTTTAAAAGTAAATCTATAAATTTTAAATATGTATTTTTGTGTGTTCTATAAAAATAGATCTATCTAATATTCCACTCATTTTCTCTATTTTAAGTCATTCAGTCTGGATTTGGATATACAGGTTTCTCAGATCTGGATCAGACTTCAGAAAGTCTTCTCCAAAGTATTCTCGAAAGTCTTCTAAAATATAATGCGTGAGAAGACTTCCATGAAGTCTTCCAGACGACTTCTAGGAAGTCTTCTAGAAAATTATATTTTAGAAGTTTTCTGACGGAGTCTTCTCCCATGTCTCTTCTTTATGAGCGTTTTGGTTAGTTTTTATATCTGATTTTTCTTTATTTGGTAACATGTTGTTGCATAAAGCTCTTACTTTTTTTCAAACTAAAACTTTCCAACTTCTCTCTAATTTCTTTGAACTTGAAAACAGTAAACTTTATATCAACTTTTCATTTTTGTCTCATGTTTTTCACTAATTTATCTTATTTTTGCATGTTTTAGTCATATGATTCTCATCTTCCACTCCTTTAAAAGTAGATCTATAAATTTTTTAGATATGTATTTTTGTATGTTCTATAAAGGTAGACCTATCTAATCTTCTACTCATTTTTTCTATTTTAAGCCATTTGAATGTTTTTGTATATGCATGTTTTTCAGATATGGATTTGGATATGTAGATTTTTCAGATATGGACCAGACTTTGAAAGACTTCAGAAAAGTCCTCTCGAAATTCTTCTAAAATATAATGCCTAGAAGAATTTCTGGAGATCTTCCAGAAAATTTTCTAGCACATTATATTTTACAAATCTTCTGATGGAGTTTTCTCTCATGTCTCCTCTTTCTGAGCATTTTGGTTAGTCTTTATTTCTGGTTTTTCTTCATTTGGTAACTTCATGTTGCATAAAGCTCTTACGTTTTTTCCAAACTAAAACTCTTCAACCTCTCTCTAATCTCTTTGAACTTGAAAATACTAAACTTTATATCAACTTTTCATGTTTTTCTCACTAATTTATCTTATTTTACAGGCTTTTAATCACATGATACTCATCTTCCACTCCTTTAAAAGTATATTTATAAATTTGTTGATATGTATTTTTGTGTGTTCTATAAAGGTAGATCTATCTAATGTTCCACTCATTTTCTCTATTTTAAGTCATTTGAATGTTTTTGGATATTCAAGTTTTTTAGATATGGATTTGGATATGCATATTTTTCAGATCTATATCAAACTTTGGAAAACTTTCGGAAAGT
Organism: Sinapis alba; assembly: GCA_012274485.2. NCBI lineage: Eukaryota > Viridiplantae > Streptophyta > Magnoliopsida > Brassicales > Brassicaceae > Sinapis > Sinapis alba. The sequence continues at coordinate 88,689 of MU106586.1, forward strand.
ATTCTCGGAAGTCTTTTCGGAAGTCTTCTAAAATATAATGCGCTAGAAGATTTCCAAGAAGTTTTTCAAAAGACTTCCCGAAAGTCTTTTAGCACATTATATTTTGGAAGATTTTTGGGAAGTCTTCTGACTCCATAAAAGATTTTCTGGAAGTCTTATGACGGAGTCCAAGCTAATTTTTGTAGAAGAATGATTTCTAACTCTATGGGTGTAACTGGTGACCGAAAATGAAAAGAAATAATGCATTTCTTTCTATTCCTTATCATTCCTTTTATTCTAGATGAATATAAAACAAATTTGTTTCTAACCAAAATTGATAAGGAATAATTTCCATCTTCATTTATGTAGTTTTATTCCTCTGTATTTTTTCCTTACTCATTCCTAATGTTTTTATGGTGGTCACCAGTTAGACCCTATGTGTAATAGTTTTATTTATGGTATATTTTGTGATTTGTATGTGTACTTTTTTAGTTGTGAATTCTTTTGTAAATTTGAAGAGATATTAATCTAAAGAATTTGGTAAATATGTTCATGTCTACAATATTATCTTGCCAAAAGTACTTGACTCTATTGAAGTTATTGATATAATTTCATTAGTAAAATACAATAACCCAATTTTTTGTCAAATTTACTAAATTTTTAAGTGAAAATTGAAAATTAAAATCTCATGAAATTAACATATCAATATCATATTATGCTTACTCAAGGTAAACCCTAAAAAGCTCAGTTGTTAAACCAATTGTCAAAAATATAGACTTGATGATTGATCACCTTAACTGTAAACAAAATAAATTATTTAGACACTGGAAACGTAAGTAAAAATTGTTGATGATTGTTATCATCTCATGTGTTAAGCATACATTTGATATATAGTTTCTTCATTAGAAGTCTTTTAAGAAGTTTCCTCACTAAAAGAATTTTAAGAAGACTTCACTAGAAGTGTTTTTTTGACATTATCTTAAAGTTACTTAACAAGTTTACAAAAACTAGTGTAGAAGACTTCTATGGAAGTTTTTTGAATTAGCTAGAAACTTTAATAAACATGAATGTTGGTAACCTAATAATTAACATCAATTAAGTTATCAATTTGATTTAATAATCCTAATATTGACTAATATACATGAACTAACAAGAAAATGTTAAAAAGTCTATATAGTTTTAGAGAAAATGAAAGTTTATTAAACATTGACATAGAAGACTTCAAGAGAAGTTGTCTGTCAGATGACTTCTCTGGAAGTCGTCCATTTTGATACGGCCATCAAATCATCAGATCAATCAGAGGTTCACCAAGCTGCCAAACCAACTATCTAGGCGATACCAGCGACATAGGTCCAGTCCAAGGAGAATATCTCGACAACCGGAAAGAGTTTTGGAATAAATATAATTTTCATGGATTCTACACTCAAGAAGGAGTCAAGGAAAATTGGAATTTCACAAAAACCTTATTGGACCAAGAAGTTCTGGATTTTACAAATCAGTCTTTCTTCTCTACCTCTAATAGACCATCTCAACCATATTTCGGTCCAGCCATGTCCAAACACGAATGGGCTTTGACCAAAGGCATTTCTTATGTCATGGAGGGCCTTTTAGGAGTTCAGATCAAGAGGAACCAAGCCTGAGATCCAATCCAACCAGGAGCTCCACTTGGTTAACCCAACTGCTCAAAATTGGCCAAACCGACATCAATTTGGGAAGGCTTGCAACCAATTCAATTTGGTTCGACCCAAACCTTTCTATGGCAACCAAGAGATAATATTAGCCAAACAAAAGACACCCAAGACTTCATAGGATGCACCAGCATGCATTGGATCAAGAGGATCCACATTTACTCCACCTTATCTTATTTAGAGCTTCTTGCATTCAAACTCCAACCGCTATTTTTGCTTGAGTTTATGCACGACCTCAGCACTTTCCAAGCCATCCAGAAGATCACAAGTAAGCTCTCCTATCCATTCAAACCGTCCAGATACAAGAAGAACATCAGTTGCATTTACTTGGTCAAGATTCTCACCATAAAATCTCCAATGGCTAGTTTCAAGGAGCCATAAAAGCCTTCTCATCCAAGACTTTGATTTTGATTTTATTCCTTTCCTTTTATCATTTTATGACTGTTAGAGTCTGTCTAGGTTGAGCCTATAAATCTTCGGTCTTTGTTTCATTGTAACTGAACCCATCTTTGAAATAATATGAATTATTCAGTTTTTCTAGTTTTGTCAAAACTATTGTTTTAAATCTTCTGAAAGTGTGTGAAGCATCTCCAGAGCGTCCATGCTTATGAAGGATCCTTTCCATAGATCCTTGTGGTGTCTATCAATCCATTTTGTCCATCCCATCCATTTGCCAAGCTTGAGAGAAATACACATTCAACAAGCAAAGCACCATTTCAATCCACTTCAATCCATCTTTTGATAAGGCTGAGAGTGATACACATCCAACAGCCTAATTTCATCCTATATATCCCTTTTATTTGTTCATTTATATTGTTTTATTCCTATCATAAACTGCATCTCATTTATTTTGTATTTTTTTAGGTTTACATCTTGCATTCCATTCACATTGTCCATCTGATCATACTTTTGGTCATCCATCAAGCTTCCACCAACCACCTTTCCATCCACGATTTCCAGAGCCGTAACACATTTATGTCACTTTTGCAATTGATAATTTATTAAGGAAGACTTCCAGAGAAGTCTACTCTTCAGCAAACTTCTTTGAAAGTCTTCCTTTGTAAATCTTGACTTACTTTTGTTAACAAAAAATCTCAAAAATACCATAGACGATTTCATGTAAGTCGTCTAGGATAAATATGTTAGTTTTGCAATTGATCATATTGTGTTAAAAATTTGACTTTCTTTGGAGGACTTACAAGGAAGTCGTCTGGCAGACAATTTTTATGTAAGTCTTCTGAACTTTCGATGGAAGTCATCTCACTATCGGTGAAAGTCGTCTCAGATTACTTTTGCAATTGAAAAATAAAACTTAAATATTTAATTTTATCTAGACGACTTACATGTAAGTCTTCCAGAAGATGACTTCCGTGAAAGTTTTCTGTAATAATCAAGGTTCGACCAGAATCTCAGAATAAATTTTTTGATGACTTTCATGTAAAACGTCTGTTGGACGACTTACATGGAACTCGTCTAGATAAAATTAAATATTTAAGTTTTAGTTTTCAATTGCAAAAGTAACTTAAGATGACTTTCACCAACAGAGAGAAGACTTCCACTGAGAGTTCATGAGACTTACATGGAAGTCGTCTACCAGACAACTTCCTTGGGTAGACGACTTCCTTGTAAGTCGTCCAAAGAAAATTAAATTTCTGATATAATACGATCAATTGCAAAACTAACATTTTTATCCTATACAACTTACATGGAGGTCGTATCTGGTATTGTCAAGATTTTTTTGTTAACAAAGAAAAATAGATGACTTCCAGAGAAGTCGTCTTTAAAAAATACACATAAAAGTCAATTGCAAAACCAACCACTACATTGACCAGAAGACTTCCATGTAAGTCTTTTGACGGGCAGGTGTAAAAAAAAAAATTGATTTCATAGCTTCAACTAGTGATATAACTTGTTTAGCACATATAAGTCTTCTCCAAACACACATAACCTTAAACAAAAGCGCACTACAAGAAAACACAACAGATTCCGATGGAAGTTCTGACAAAGTGTGAATTCGTCGGACATTTTCGACGGAATACCGACAAAGAAAGGGTGGTCAGAAATTTCCGACCACATTCCGAGGGACGTTTATAGCTGGTGGGATTTGTTGGAATTTCGTCGGAATATACCGAAAAAATTCCGACAAAACTCATGACCGTTTGGATTTCTGACCGAATTCTGATGAGGTATGTGACCGTTTAAATATTCCGATGGAATTCTGATAAACTGTTATTTGTCCGTCGGAATTTCATCGGTTATTTAAGCAGATTTCTTTATAAATATTTCCTCTTCCTCATTCTTCTCTTCACTCTCTCTTCACTCTTTTTACTCATCATAAATTCGAAAAAAATAATGGCTGTTGAAAATTATTATCGTTCGTGGATGGATAGATCTTATATGGATCCAAACACCAAGTTGCTTACAGAAGAATACATGGAAGTTATTGGAGAATTCATGGGCTTGTTCAACAACAACCGAAAGCAAATACTGGTATGTTAAGATGTCCCTGCTCTTCCTGCAATAATAGTAGGATTTTAAAAGATTGGGATGTTTGGACTCATTTATATATGAGAGGGTTTACACGAAATTATAAGATTTGGTATCTTCATGGGGAAACTGGTTATGAATATGGTAGTACTAGCTAACATCAGCATGTTGATAGGGTAAAAGAACCAAGAACGGATATAAATTATGGTGGAGGAACTGAGCAGATGGTACATGATCATTATAGAGGGGAAGAACCCAATGCAGAGTCGAGGAATTTTTTTGACATGTTGAATGCAGGAAAACAATCTTTGTATAAAGGTTGCAGAGATGGTCATTCACCCTTATCATTTACAACTAGATTGATGGGTATTAAGACATATTATAATTTGGCTGAAGAATGCGTGGATGCGATTGCTGATTTTATTAAAGGTGTTCTACCGGAGGATAATCTTGCACCGGATTCATACTACGAGGTTCAGAAACTTGTAGCGGATCTTTGTTTACCGTATCAGGTGATAGATGTATGTATCAACAACTGCATGAGCTACTAGGGAGATGATGAGAACAGGGAAAAATGCAAATTTTGTGAGAAACCTCGTTATCAGGAAACGAGGGGAAGAGTTCCGGTGCCTTTCAAAAAGATGTAGTATTTGTCTTTGACATAAAGATTGAAGAGGTTGTATCAGTCTGAACGCACAACCAAACCAATGAGATGGCATGCAAAGCACTTCATAGATGGTCATATTAGACATCCTTCAAATGCAAAAGCTTGGAAATATTTCCAATCAACATATCCAAAATTTGATGAAGAGAGAAGAAATGTTTATCTCGGATTATGTACTGATGGTTTCAGTCCATTTGGAAAGCACGGAAGACAATATTCTCCATGGCCAGTGATTGTGACACCGTACAACTTACCACTGAATTTGTGCATGCGACGAGAGTTTTTGTTTCTTTCCATACTCGTTCCCGGACCAAAACATCCTAAGAATCATAAGCTTGAATGGCTTTATGAACCATAAAAATTTTAGAATCAAAATTTTGTTTTTTTGGATGAATATAGAGAGAAAGTGAAATAGATGTTGTTTTTAGTTCATAAAAAATAAGATAAAATGAGAGAAAATTGATTTTAAAGTGTATTAAAAACTTTAAATTGGTTCTTCATGGTAGTTGGTGATTGATTCAATGCAATAATGTAAATATTTGATGAAGATAAGGATGATAGAATAAAATACATATTTTTAAAAAAAGAATAGTAATGATATTTTCGTAAATAATTTAAACTTTTAAAATAAATAGAGAAAATAAAAATTCAAAAAATTTAAAAATTAGTTTTGTGTTTGATTTTGAATTTTGAGTTATTTTTGCTAAAAGTCCATTTTTCTTTTCCAAGTTCCGACCATGGTATTCACACTAAGTATTCATCGGGTAGTTCAAATGCGTTGAGCATTTACAACAGTCTTACGTTTAATGGAAAAAAACAAAAAATAAAGAACATCATTTTTTTCTTGCAAATAGAGGTCCGTCCACTAACGGACACATATTATGTGTTAAACGACACATGTCTGTTTCATAACCTGCATGCATTTTTGTTCGTGAAGTTGCATGTTGTTCAAAAAAAAAAAGTTGCATGTGTTTCAAAAAGCTCAAACTAAATGAAAGAGAAATAAAACAAATGCCGACAACAATGCTTAGTTTTATGAAAAGTTTTCTTGGCACTGTCCCTTTTAAGGGGTGTTAGCTGAAATATACGGATAAATGATCCACTCAAAAGTCTAAATTGGGTTTCTTTTGCCTTCGTTTGTTAACTTTTGCGGATATATTAAACTATGTTCACATATTTACGAAAAAAAAAAAAAGTTAAGGAAAAGGAACATGCTTTAATGAAAAATGGTTTCAGACCTACAGTTTTATCGGTCGTTGTAAAAGAAAAATTCACACAAAATAATTTTCATTTATTAATAAAATATACAAACTATTTTAAATCTATATTTAATACATAAACTATTTTTTATTGTTTATTGATAAACAAATTTTTAAAATTTACAGATTTTATATATTATTTTAGACGATGTTAGTTGCGTTTAACTAAAATAACAACAACGTTAGTGTTTAATTAAATATGTAGTTAAATTATAAAAAAAATAAAAAATATACAATTAATTTTATTTGCTAATAAAATATATGAACTATTTTAGATTTTTTTAATACATAAAACTATTTTTTCAACAAAAACATAATTTTTTGTAGTTTACAAATTTTAACAACATCAATTATGTTTAACAGGATTTAGATGATGTTAATTAATTTAAAAAAATGAAAACGATGTTAATGTTTAATTAGATATATGGTTAATCTGTGAAAAAATCTTTTAAAACATTTTCTAATAAATTATATTGTTAGCTTTCTCCTTTTTTAAGCTTCCATAATATAAATTAATTTTAGTTGGCTCATTATTACTGAAATCAAAGCGAAGAACAATAATTAGAAACATGTAAAAGTAAAATAATTCTAAAATCAGAAACTCGTTTAAAATTATCTCGTTTTTTATCATTTTTCACGACATGAAATTAACTCCACTTCAGAGCCATATAAAAAAAATCAAGCGAAAAAGAACAGAGTTTGAAAAAGAAGAGAGGTTGGAACAAATTAGAGTTCCAAACTCGAATTGAAATTAAATTGAATTAGAACTCAATAGATTTGATAGTCTTTTGGCTGAAGGCAAGTGCTCTTTTCGCAGTTTAACCACATATTTAATTAAAAGTAATATTATCTTCTGTTAAACATAGTGATGCCTTTTAAATCGATGTATAAAATCGGCATATTTGAAAGTTTGTATATTTAATGAGAAACCAGAATTAGTTCGTGTGTAAAATAGCGTTTCAAAATAATTAGTGTATTTTATTAGCAAATAAAAATTAGTTAATGTATTCTTAAGAAATTTTCCTTTCACGTGTTTAATTAAACAATAACATCGTCGTCACTTTTGTTAAACATAGTTAACGTCTTCTAAAAATGTGTAAAATATATAAATTCAAAAATTTGTATATTTAATAGGCAACAAAAATTAGTTCGTGTAATAAATAATATCCAAAATAGTTCATATATTTTATTAGAAAATAGAAATTAGTCCATGTATTTTTTTTAAAAAATTCCTTTTGTAAATATATTAAATAGATAAAAAAAAAGATAAATGTAATAATGGCTAAATATGATAAGATACAAAGAAATGATAAACCAAAAATTTAAAATATAAAGATTTAATGTATTTCACCAAATTTGATAAGTCTACATACAAAAGAAATATTTGATTATTAGAGGTTGAAAATACTTTTCAGATTATATTTAGACTATAAAACACATAAAATATAACTAAAATTTTTTCAATTCAAAACTTTTAACCAACGTGCAGATTTTAAATCCAGTAAAAATGACCAAACTGAAAACTACATTTATGTATTTGATAACACTTTTTTCTCTTTTTCTTATTTTTCTCGCCTGCGAATTTAGAAAGCTCAATTGTGTTTCACAGTCGGTGTAAGGATGGAGCTTGGCGGCGTGTTCCAACACCGGCGACAGTCATTCTCTCTTGATCTCTCTCGTTTTTGCTTTGCTTCATCGTGGTACACCACTCTCTCCGTTTTGTCGTGGCTCTGAGCTTAGTGGCTTCGTCTGTCGTCGTCTAAGAGTACTGATTCCGGCGTGAGGTACCTTGGTTTTGGAGTCATGGCGCGGTGTGTAGTGTGGTTGATGTCAGTAATGTCGGATCATAAGGTTATGCATGTGGATCTTTATGCTACTTAGAGAGTGGATTGCGCGTGGAGGGGGATTGAGTATGGCATGTGTTTCAGATTCGGTTGTGCAGTCGTATAGATGCCTCCTCTTTGTATGTGGCTGAGTGGCGGTGTTGTGGGCCTGTTGGATTATCCTTGGGGTCCCTCGGCCTTTCAGCTTAGCCTTGTAGCCTCCAGAGGTTTTGTTATACTCGGAGGCGTGCTTAGTCTTTGCCGTCAGTGTGTTGGTAGCTTGGGTGTTGGTTCGTGCTGTAGCCCATCGTCGCAAGGTGATGTGTTTCCAATCTATCCTTATTGCTTAGTCGAAAAAGTGCATGGTGTTTGCTCTGTTGTTATTTGGTTTGATGCAACCGTTGTCAACGGTTCTTTTGTTTATGGGTTAAAGTTTACCATTCTCGGTTCTTAATCGTGGTGATAGGCGGGAATTTTGGAAATTTGGATGGTCTGCATGTATATTCATCCTCTGTGGCTCCTATCAATGCACAACATATCCCATTGTCATGGTGGTTATTTGATTGTTCATGGTAATGTTGTCCGCTCATATTTTTTGCAGGTTTCGAGCAATTATCGGTTCTTGTTGCTTGGTCCTCTTGTGCTCGTCCTTTTGCTTTCCGGTTTGGGCTGGATGGTCTTTGAGTCTCTCTTTCTAAATCAGATTTCGGCGGCGGAGTCGAGTTTGTACATGCGGTTTAAGGGAACTTTTCTCTCGGTTAGTGCTTATTTGTTTCTCTTCTCGTGTTCATCTCGTGCTTCATTGATCGGGATGATAACAAGGTTTGATAAATTTATTGGGAGCTAGTTACTCTGTATACGAGAAAGGAAGTCTCGACATATGAGGTAATGAGGAGAATTTTATATTTTGAGATCCTCATCGATGGTTGAGAACGACAATCAATTCCTAAAGATTTTAAAAACTGACTAGCGTAACGTGCCAAATTTAGTGGGTGTGCAAAGCTACGAATATAATCAATTGAATTGAGAAATTTTGTTTAAATCAAATTTGTAATCGGATCCGAATTCCCGTTTTTCGGGTTGAATAAAAAAAATTACAGTTCATGTAAAACTTGGTACCATTTGAGCTCCGGTTAATTACTAACAAGGCATATCAAATTAAAAATACGTTACGAATTTTCTGGTTAGATATGGACCGTTAGACCTAACCATTAAGCAAATCAAAACCAATAGTTAGCACTTTGAATAAACATAGTAACATATTTGGAGTTTTGTAAAACGAGATAAAGAAATGGAAAATGAGTACTAATGATGGAGACTTGAGACCGTAGCATAGAAAGTGAAGAGAGAATTCATCTTTGGCCACCGAATAAGGATTCATAAGAAAAAGAATATCAAAAGTGAAATGAAGTGATTTTTTCATGTGTCTCTTTATTATTAAATTGGCCCAATTTCTTTTATAATTGTGGTTAAGTGGTAGATGACTATAACATCTCCGTCGGAGTTCAAGTCTCCTTTGAAACAAAATCACTATTATGTGAGAAGTCTTGGTTGAGCTTCGACCTAAGCAGTTTACCTAGTCGTTTGGTAATAGGCGATTCAACTATTCCTAATATTAATCAGAACTAGATTTTAACCCGCACATCCGTGCGGATATTTTTCCATTTATAAATGTATTTGATATTATTACAAATATTTAAATATATAATTTCATTTTAGTGTTATATATTGTGTAGCTTTATAATATTATTGTTTATATTTCTTTTTCAACATTATTAATATATAATGATTTGGTTAAACCATTTTACTTTGTTATTAATTTTTATTTACTAATATTTTGTTCGACTTATGTACAATAAAATTACAATATGAAATAATCAAATAGAGAACCTCTATCAAAATATATTTTGACTTTAATTTATATACTTTGCATATAATATACTTTTATTTTTTTAATTTATATTATAGCAAAGAAATATGTTTAAGATAATTTATAGTTATATGTTGTGTTTAAGAAAATAGGCTTTAACATATATAATTTTAGTATTGACAGGATTTATAAGTAAAAATATTATTTTGTTTAAATAATATAGCCTATTGTTTTAGTAAATTTTATATATAGTAATATCTGACATATTGTTTTATTAAAGTTTATCGATATAGGATATTTTTTTGGATGTTATGATATTAAGTTTTATGTTTTTTAAAAAATTAAGACTTCAAAATATTATATTACTTTTATTTTTACAACATATATAGTTAGTTTTTTCGTAGTGCATTTCAGAAAGTTATTCTTTATTATCTATGATTTTATCTTTTGTAAAATTTGAGATATTATCATTTTGAATTTAAATATTTATTTTTAAAATTTTTTATTTTGTCAAGAAAATTTTGGAAAATTATCCAATTATTTTTGAGTTTGGAACATTACATGAATTTTGATTTTTTTTTTTTTGTTACTATATTAATATATTATTTTATAAAAAATATTTTTTATTTTTGGTAATATTTTTAAAAAAATTTCAAACAGTTTTGTTATAATTAAAATAAATTAAATTTATAATTAAAATTTGTTTGGTCATTAATATTTTAAATGAATTTCTAAATTTCATAATTTACTAATAACATATTTTTTAAAAATAGTACATGAACCAAAGGTTATTACATACTATTATTTTTTGTATATAAACATTTTTAAAAATATATTTCTGAGAGTTTCAAAATAATTAAAAATATAATATATAGTTGTAGATATAAAAGTTTAACCTGTGTTAATACATTTATTTTTGTATAAAAGTATTTTAAAGTTTAAGAATTTTAACCCATTATAATGATGAGTGGTAATTTATTTAAGTGAAAGAATCAAAAATATAAATTTTATTAATTTACTTATTAAATATATTTTCATATTTAATTTATATAGCATTGCTATCTTTATATAATACAAAATATAATTATAGAATTTATAAAAAATAGTATATAATTTTTATTTTGTTTTTATAATAAAATCTTAGTTAACATTTATATATAATAATATTATATTACTAATTACGAAATTTATTAATGTATTATTAAATTAAAAAAAATAAGTAAGATTTTGTTAGATTCTTTCTCAACAGATTTTATTATAAATTAAAAAAAAAAACAAATTTATAGTTAGTTCATTATTAATATAAATAATCATTATGTCATATTAATTAATTAATCAAATGATCCTACTAAGACTTGTTTATAGTAGATTAAAATATGACTCTATTTTAATAGAGTAGATGTATATTAAATTCGGATTAGGTAATGTATAATCGATCCACTTTGTACCACTAAATACAAAAATTAACCAAATCAATTGATATGATGTAATATAAAAAAAATGACACGATCAGGTCTATTGTAAAAACCAAAGTTTTTGATCGAACAAAGAGATCACATGGCGTGTGTTGGTTAGGTTACGTATGTAAGTTGATAAAGATAAACTGTTGCTCATAAATTGCTGCCGGACCTCAATGACGATGCCAGATTACATTTCCTCTCCAAAGGGGTTTTCTATTTAATAAACGTTTTCTTAGTTGAGAGAATGTGGACTGAAAACCAAATGAGTTTAACGCCCCCACCACCACAACAGTATCATGCATCACTGACAACATCACGGCCACTGACAAATACATACTTTTAAAACATCTCTCACCCAACAAAATATATTAAACATATCAAAATAGATTTGAAAGTAACTGAAAACGGAATTTTAGTTATTTTAAGAAATATTTTCACTTTAACTAGACCTTGACCTAAATAGCACTTAAATTAGATTAAAAGATAAACACGAAACAGATTATTCTGTATTAGTAAAATGATGTTTATACCAACAAAATAATTTTTCTTTTCAATTTATTTTAATAAAAAAGGAGCTTTACATATAATATCTGAATATATTTTACCTTATAATATATATATATATATATATATATATATATATATATATATATATATATATATATATATATATATATATATATATATATATATATATATATATAT
>MU106587.1:0-104698 GCA_012274485.2 Sinapis alba
TACAAGTTTAGACCAAGTCTTAAGAGAAAAATGAGATATATATAAAACTTAGGTCTAACAAGTATTTATAGATGCCTAAAAAACGAGTTGAGTCTTTTCGTTTGTAGCGACATGGTCATCCCGCTACACGTAGGTCGCTACAGCACTTAGCCGTGTGGGGCATCTTGTAGAACCGTAGCGACATGCTCTGGTCGCTACAACATGTCGCTAGGACATTCGCAGACCCTCCTAGCGACATGCTCTCGTCGCTACGGTTCTGGTCGCTACAGGTTGATATACCTCCAGTAAATAGATCATAATTCCTTAAATACAGCTCCAAATGACATGAAACCACTTCCGTTAGAAAGCTAACTCAATTCTCTATGTTTTCCCAAAATTGGAGCTTCAGAAGATATCTTTAAGACCTTAATCCATGTTCATCTTTCACCCTTTTAACTCAAAACCCCTCAAATGCCTTCAAATTCAGCAATAATCATTTCCAACACCTGATATAGACAAATGTAATGCAATTCAACCTAAATATGTCTAAATGATGATTTATATGATCAATATATACACAAAAGGATGGTTAAAATCATGCAAATTCATAAGATATCAATTCCCCCAAACTTTCAACAAAGAGTTGGCAATAGCCGGCATCTCGTTCTTCCGTGGAGAAATAGGCTCGTCCCATAGCAATATTAAAACTGGTCATATGGTCACTGGGGTCAGAATCTCCGTGGAAAGACGGTACTCTCGGAGTTTGTCCTAATGCCGTACTCGGACGTCGGTTATCTTCTTGGTGAAGGGAGTTTTTTGAGTTGCTTCCAGGACTCGATCGATTTCAGGTGGGAAACTCGTGGCTTGATGGATTTTTGACGACATGTCTTTAATCGTTCCTTGAAGACGTAGAAGTTCTTCGTTGGTCGCTTGATCGGCTGCCTGATTTCGCATCGTCGTCTGGAACAAACGTCTCCGGGCGGTATCCGGATCTTGATCGTCTGCTTGTGCAGGAGGTAGACAAGCAGCAGCGATTGTCTCAAGACGTTCTTGAGTCGCCTTATTAGCGGCATCTTGTTGATCGAGTCTTTGAACGACGGCGGTGAGAGAGGCCAAGACGGCGTTCAGGTCGACGAGCTGTTGACCTACTTGGTTTGTTGGCGATCCTGTCATCGTTCTGATCGATGTTTCTTGATCGTTGTTCTTCGAAGAATCCCCACAGACGGCGCCAATTGTCAAATCCGAAATCAGTAACCCTAGGTTGGATATCGATTTCGATTGTGGATTTCTCAAAGAGACGATTAAGAAGGTGAATCGAAGAGTTTTATTGATGAAAGATCGATTTAGTTTTAAGAAGAACAAGGTTTGAACAAAGAATGAGTAATAAGAACCCTAATTCTAGCTTGTCCTTCAAGTATGCGTGTGATTGTTTTCTTCCAACTTCCTTCTATATATACACCTTTCCTATTGTCGAAGTCGGTCTGATAGGCCTCATGGGCCGACTTCGTGATGATGATGGGCCGAGTTCACACTTAAATAGGCCTATGTGGGTAGATGTAATCTATCCCCAACACATAGGATACACCTTGATGATGAATCCAAATCATCCGTTGAGCATCAGAGGAGATTAAATCCCAACCCGAAGAAAGTAGTCAAAAAGGAAATCATGAAGCTTTTAGAAGCATGCATTATTTACCCGATCTTAGACATCAACTAGGTTAGTCTGGTTCATGTTGTTTCAAAGAAAGGCGGAATTACGGTAGTAAAAAATGACAAAGATGAATTGATCCCCATGAGAGTAGTCACTGGACATAGGATGTGTATCGATTACATGAAACTGAATGTTGTCACACGAAAAGATCATTTTTCCTTTACCCTTTATCGATCAGATATTAGAAAGGCTTGCATGCCACAAATACTACTGTTTTCTAGACGGGTACTCAGGATTCTTCCAGATTCCCATACATCTTGAAGATTAAGAAAAAACAACCTTCACCTGTCCCTATGGAACGTTCGTGTATCGCAAAATGACATTCGGACTCTATAACGCCCTTGTGACCTTCCAGAGATGCATGCTGTCGATATTCACGGATATGATCGAAGACTTCATGGAGGTTTTCATGGATGACTTCTCAGTATATGGTCCAAATTTCAAAATATGTCTCGATAACCTGTGTAAGGTATTAGCTAGATGCGAAGAGAAAAATCTTGTTTTGAACTGGGAAAATACCACTTTACGGTTAATAGGGGAATTGTCTTCGGACACAAGGTCTCAGCAGCCGGAAGCGAGGTGGAGAAGGCAAAGATTGAAGTAATGACTGGATTGCCGCCACCCGCTAATGTCAAGGACGTTAGAATCTTTTTAGGACACACTGGATTGTATAGGAGATTCATAAAAGATTTTAGCAAAATTGCTTGACCCCGACTGCACTCATGTGCAAAGAAGTGAAATTTGAGTTTACACCTGAATGTCTCGAGGCCTTTAAAGAAATCAAATCGGCGCTCGTATCTGCCCCTATTGTCCAAGCACCAAACTGGGATCTACCATTCAAAATTATGTGTGAAGCCAGCGATTTTGCTATAGGCGCAGTGCTTGGGAAAAAGAAGGACAAAAAGTTGCATGCTATATAGTACGCCAGTAGAACTCTGGACGATGCACAACATAATTATGCGACAACATATAAAGAGCTACTAGTTGTGGTTATTTGCATTGAAAAATTCTGATCTTATCTAGTCGGTTCGAAAATAGTTGTTCACACCAACCACATAGCATTGAAATACCTAATGAACAAAAAGGATGCCAAGCCGAGACTTTTACAATGGATTCTGCTTCTCCAAGAATTTGATATAGAAGTAAAAGACAAGAAAGGAGTGGAAAACAAAGTCGCAGATCACTTATCACGCATCAGAGTAGACGATGATGTTCCTATATATGATTTCTTACCCACATAAAATGTCTACTTAGCAGAATCAACGTTCGTTGGCAAAGTCAGTTCGGCACATGAAGAGGAATCGACGGATAACACACTAAGCTCATCAAACGACTATAACCGCAAAGCATCAACCGATAATGCATTCAAAACGAACACTAACACAACTATTCCAATAGATATCGACATGAGTTGTAATCCTTTGTTCTCAATTATTGACTCTCCCGGAGTGTGTGCATTGAACACCACTGTTAGACCTTGGTATGCTGATATAGTAAACTATCTTGCAGCCAAAGTAGAACCCGAACCCTTCACATGATATCATAAAAAGAATTTTTGAGAGAAATATGGAGATATCACTGTGATGAACCCTATCTTTATAAACACTGCTCTGGCGGTATATACAGACGTGCGTTGCTGAAATTTTGTCAACATATGAAATTTTATATCGTTGTCATGGGTCCGATTACGCCGGACATTTTGCTAGTTTTAAGAAAGTGGCCAACTATGTTTCGAGATGCTGAATCCTACGTAGCAAAATGCAATCCATGCCAAAGAAGAGGAAAAATCACCAAGAGAAACAAAATGGAACAAAATTTCATACTCAAAGTTGAAGTGTTTGATTGCTGGGGCATCGATTTCATGGGCTCTTTCCCTTCTTCACACGGAAATAAATACATATTAGTTTCTGTAGACTATGTATCCAAATGGGTCGAAGCGATAGCAACACCGAAAATGACCCTTCCATAGTCGTTAAACTATTTAAGAGCATCATTTTTTCTTAGATTTGGAGTCTCTCTAGTAGTTATAAGCGACGGAGGTACCCAGTTTATAAACAGAGTGTTTGAAAAACGGCTCAGGAAACATGGAGTTCACCATCGAGTAGCTACACCCTACCATCCTCAGACTAGGGTACAAGTAGAAGTATCCAACAGGCAAATCAAAGAGATCTTAGAAAAGACAGTAGGATCATCCCAAAAAGATTGGTCTTTAAAACTGGATGATGCGCTTTGGGCATACCGAAGAGCGTATAAAACACCATTAGGGACTACCCCATTCCACCTGCTCTATAGAAAAGCATACCATCTCCTAGTAGAATTAACACATAAAGCTGAATGGGCTATCAAAAAGACAAACTTTGATGCTAAACCCGCAGCAAAAGAGAGATTGATCCAACTAAATGAGCTAGATGAAATTAGTTGACTTTGTTTCCCGGAAAACTACGTTCTCGTTGGTCCGGGCCCGGAAAACTACCTTCACCATTAAAGAAGTTACGCCTTATGGGACAATTGTCCTATTTAATTCTAAAGGAAAGGATTTCATGGCGAACGCGGAAAGAGTGAAACATTACTGGGCCAAAGCTGAAATTCCGCATACTCAGACCATGCGTCTCGAGATGCCCGACCGAATGATAAACCTATGTCTCATCAAGCTAACGACTCTAAACAAGCGTTGAGTGGGAGACAACCCACTAATTTAATATTTATACATATTAAAAATGAATAAATTAATAACATATATCTAATAACAATAATTAATTAATTAATAACAAATATATTATTATTTTTATTAATTACGCATTTACAAATTTCTTAAGTGAAAAAAGAAATCACAGAACAGACCATCAATCGATGCTTCTATAAGACCGTTGATCGATGGCGAGCGCCGAGTAGGTTAACTCGACACGACCCTGAGTCATAAAAACACTTTTCTCCGAACCGCCAAAAACCCCTACGAGTAAACACTCAATTTTTAACTCAAATTTAGGCCGATTTTGCTTGTTCTTGAGCCTAAATCACACAATTTTCAACCCTTACACTTGTTTAGTTCACCAAATCAATCGATCATCAAGGTATGTTCTCTAAATCTCTTAGTTTAGGAATTTTTTGGAGGGGTTGAAGAAAAATATAATCTTTTGTGGTTTAGCTCGTAATTTAAACTATCTAAGGCAATGGAGTGCTAGATTAGGAGCTATCTACGTTATTTACATATGATTTGCATGATTTGAGTTTGTTCTTTTGGATTTTGTACCCCTTGGTTTGCGATGAACCATCGATCGATGCCCACGAGGCACCGTCGATCGATGGTCGTGATATTTTGTCGATCGATTCCCATGAGGTGTTGTCGATCGACGGTGTCCTATTCAACATCGATTCTGATTTTTGGTTTTTTTTCTTATATGCAGATGGACGAACGACGAACCAAGGCACAATACGATATCGGTGGTTCCAATACTCAGCCATTGGGTCCTCTATGCCGAGACCCTTGGCCCAAAGAAGAAAAGGCTTTACTTGTCACATACGAGGACTTTCCCAACCCTCGAAAGGATGTAGCATCGAGGGAATGCACACAATCGTCAGGTTCTCTACAAGAGCCCTTGAGTGAAAGTGGCGAACGAGGCCACATTGACTTTTCTTATCAGAAGCATCTGGTACCGGATCACTATCCCACAGCTCTGCAAGATCTACGGGTTCGAGTCTGACACTCTCGCCTGCACAGTCGCTCCTTTCCCAGGTCTGCATCCCTTCTGGAGACTCATTGCTACATACCTTTTCGACTCGGCTCGACTACTCAAACGGACGTCCGTCACCCCACCCTTCACTACTTCATGAAGGTCCTTGCCAACAATTTGTTGTGCAAGATGGAACCCAACAAGGTTAGGGTTCAAGAGCTCAGATTGTTATACTACTCCGTCAGAGACTTAGTGGAGCTCGACGATGAGATTTCCCCCCCCACCAATGAGCGATTAGCGGGTGAACTTGGGGGCTATTTTTGCTGAGCACCTAGCGACCCTGAAGGACAAACCCTTCAAGGGCACTGGCTCAAAGAAGGAGACGATTGGGAGTCTCTTGACACCTCTATTCAGCTTCCTTGGTATCAGTTTTGAGTGAGCCTCTGTCGAGAGAGAGTTGAGATTCATGGATGATGGTCACTTGGCAAGGACCCAATGGCTAAAGGAGGGGAAGTATTAGTCTTTCGTAGACGAAGAGGGGCCTAGGATGATATCACTTCCAGCGCCAGAGGTGACAGACTTTGTTGATGATCCTGAGTGACTTGCCTTCAGACCAGCTGAGCAGCACCTTCACACAGCACCGCTCAGAGTACGACGCAGAGGAGGTCTCAGACCAGTCCATCCGGTAGGAACAGCTGCGACACCCGATCCAGCACAGCCACCCCCACCTCTCCCACCCTTCCCTCAGATTCCAAAGTTCCCCATCCACGACCATGGTGACTTCCAGAGAGTCGTGGTGGACGCACTTTGTGCCATATGGGCTAGGGTTGAGACGATGTCTCAATGCCAGTGCTTCAGCCGTCCCGGGACCAGAGCGAGATCGCCACCAGGAGCCACGCCACAGCCTCAGCAGCCTGATATGGACACATCAGACGAGGATTAGCCTCCCTTGTTTCTCCTTCATCTCTTATTTTATTTTCGTTTATTTTCAGACTTATATCTATTTTATTTTATGTTGTTGCTTTTGGATTTAGACTCATTATTATTATTATTATGCTGTTTTGACGTTTTGATGTGGGTTTGAGTGTCTAACAGAGCTAACCCAAAGAAAGATGATCTATGGAGAGTCGGTACACACACACAATCTGAGTCTAACACGCCTTGCATCGATCGACGCAGCTTTATTGCTGTCGATCGATGGCAATCTAACATATACGTTTAGTCGATAGTACGAATCTACCATCGATCGACGGTGATGGTCTACCATCGATCAACATGAACATATAACCATCGATGGACGCTCCTCTTGAGTTTGGTATATTCGACTTTCTCTAACACCATTTACTTATGATTTAATTTTCCCTAACCAATCCAATACGGATTACACTTGGGACAGTGTAATTTAAGTCTGGGGGAGGTTCGCTAACGCTATTTGATTTTTTTGAGTTTTATTTGCTATATATATAAGTTTTTTTAAAAAGTTTTATTGAGACAAAAAGGGGATTATGATCAAGATTTATTATTGAGTAACCATACTTTAGCACCATTCATAGAAGGTTGTTTGCAAAGATTACTAGAGATACTAAATGGATCATCCTGCCACTATACCACACTTGTTTACAAAGTTTGAAGGAACCGAAGCTGATTTCCAACACTAATTCTGATATTAGTAGCTTGCTTTGGGGCTTGGTATACACTAGATCGGATTTCTTTTGCAAGTCTGTAGGTACAAGTCCTCGCACTTTTGGTTCCCTTCTCTCTCTCTCTTCAGCATCTACTTAAAAGCTTAAAAGATTGAGATGACTTCCCGAGAAGCAGAGGGGTAGGTACATTACCAATGACCCCGCTATTCTAATTCGAAGGTATGATCACACATTGTTGGAAGCGAGGGATAAGTAAGTTACCTATGACCCCACTATTCGCCTACAACTTTGCCCAAATTAAAAAAAAATAAAAAAAAATAATAAAAAATGATATAATTGAGATCTAGAAAGATTTAGAGAAGAGAGAAAAGAGGGAACAAAGTGATTAGAGAAGACTTTGTGCCTAGTTGTTCAGATACTTGCAGAGGTAAGAGTCCATGTATCCTTTGATCGATACTCCCAAGGTAAAGCCAACACTTTTATTTTATGCAAAGAAATGAGATCAGTAGAGGGGGGAGTTAAGCTAGTATTTGCTGAGTTGTTGTAGAATGAATTTGGTTGCTATAGTAGGATAGGGTACATACAGTTTCTCTGTGATTGACTTGATAGGATGTGGTTGCAACAAAGTAGGGTGATAGTTATACTTAAAATTTATGTGAGTCTCCGCTTTTCAAAACCTCTTTCACATACTTTGTTTGCTTAAGGCCAAGCAAAAGGTAAGTCTAGGGGAGTTGATATAATCTATTTATTACTAGTTTTAGACCATGTTATAGGCTCTATTTAGGGTTTATTATGTGTGTTTAGACTAAATTTTAGAGTATTTACAGATCCATGTACTCATTGGAAGCAATTGGAGCTTTTGGGCTATTTTGGAGCGTGTAGGATGCTCAGCCAGAAACTCAATGTCGGATCCAGTTTATGCGTGAATCATCGATCGACATCACACCGTGTACGTCAATCGACGGACAAGTGGACTACAAGATTAATGAAGATTTGAGAAATTACAAGTTTTACCAAAAAGTCTCATCATTTGCAAGACAAGTTCCTGGCCGAAATTTAGACTATTTATTAGGGTTTTCTATCTTAGTTTTAACAAACGCAGCCTAGGGAGTCTCAGAGCTAAGCTGTAGCCTAGGAGGCAGAGAAGTAGAGTTGGAACACCTTGTTACATCTATTGGAGAGAGAGATCTGATCATTATTACAGAGAAGATCTTGAACTCCTTATCTTATTATTCAGTTTATTTTGTGCAATTTATTCAGACTTTAATCATGTTCTTTATTGCTATGTCTGAGTAATTCATTGTTAGATTTAGGGTACTTCAATGGTAGTAATGTCTTGTGGATTTTATAGAATTGTTAGGGTAATCTTTTTGGTTCTTTGTTTAAGTAGTTCTTAATACTAGGTTGAATCTGATCACCTCAATCTTAGAAACTAGGGTTCCATAGCACAAGCGAGAGCATGGTTATGAACCTGAACCTATCTTGAACAATCTAAATAACTTGTAACAAACGAGAGTTGAATTAGAATTTTAGAGAATCCATCAAACCATGCAACCAATACTGTTTAGAATGAACATCGATCATCACCACCTTGTTGGCATCGATCGACACTCAGTCGAGATGCGCGAGAGCGATCTCCTGAACACTAAGGTTTGAGTTCGAGAACGATGCTTAATTAAAACCCTGGCAATCTATTAATTTGCATTATCTACTACTACCTGAGATTTTCCCCTAAGTCTAATCCCTTAATTTAATCTTCAAAAACTAAATAAATCTTGAAATCACCTTTATTATTATCATTACAATTTGTCTAGCTTTATTTCGAAAATAGTAAGTCTATTGTGCAATCCTAGAGTCTATGTGGATTCGATCCCTAAGTACTACACTAAACCTCTTATTTGAGAGAGTAAAGTGGGAAACATGGTTAATTTGAGAAGTGATATACAAAAATACCCACACACATCAAAAGCTTAGTGGACAAAATTCGAGAGTTCACGGCGACTAAAAATTTTAGGTTTCAGAAAAAAAATTATAAGTGAGGGACACGATCTCTCATTTTTTCTTTGTTTAGTATTCGTTAACTGTTTTAGGGGTTCTAGTGGTTTTATAGAAATCAACTTCATATTTTTCCAAATTTATTCGGAAGAAATACAGCAGTGGGAAACTGGCAACCCGGTTTGTTGTGCTTCTATTCCGCGAGTAATCTAGGGTTTCTCTGCGATTTTGAGAAGAACAAGTTTATTTTTCTGAGAAGTTCTCGGAAAACGTTTCTTGGTTGAATCCCTAGTCGTTGAGATTTCTCCAACTTGGTAATGAGACAAATTTTACGGGGTTTGATAGTTTTTATTGTTGCCTTTTCTGTTTAGACAGAGAAATGGCGAGCTCGTGTGCGTGCTCTTCCTGTTCTGAAAAGTCACAACTAGGTTTTTGATTTTCTCGAGCACTGCAGCTTTTGCGTAAGCATTGGCCATAGGAGCAGTGTAATGACCCTCACGAGCGGATATAATTTTTGGTGGAGAAAATTCTGAAAAAAGTCAGATTCGAGTTTAATCGATCATAATTAAAAATAAAAATCAAACTAATGAATTAATG
Organism: Sinapis alba; assembly: GCA_012274485.2. Taxonomy (NCBI): domain Eukaryota; kingdom Viridiplantae; phylum Streptophyta; class Magnoliopsida; order Brassicales; family Brassicaceae; genus Sinapis; species Sinapis alba. Next base: position 9,597 of record MU106587.1, read on the forward strand.
GCTTGACGGGATTATCTTGTGGTCGAAAGGACTTCACTTGATAGTTATGGTCGAGTATTAATTATGTAGGTCAAATTTTATGAAAGCTGGACGAGTTTGGTCGAGACAGGACGAGATTCAAAGCTCGAGAAAATTTAGTCGAAAACTGTCCGAAGTAGATAGACCAGTTTCTTATGGTGTCTAAACCAGCACATGATATCCAGCTGCCTGCTTGCCTAGCTTGTGTAGTAAAAGTCACATGACAAGCACAAGCTGCCTGCTTGCTTACTTGCTAGACATTTCTTAAAGGGAAGGAAAGGGAAGCAGCTGATGGCTGGATGTAATGAAGCAGGATGCCAGCTGTTCCTTGCTTGCCACAGCTTTGTGTTAAGCTGAGACACTCAGATTAGACTGCCTCTCAGCTATATAAACCCTTCCTTGACCTGCTTGCACGTTCTAGTTGCTCAAACAAAGAGAGAAAAAAATTCAGAGAGAAAAGCAGCAAGGAAATTCAAGATAAAGAAGAAGAGAAACTAAGGAAAAATTCAGGGAAGCTTTGGTGATTTCATCTTGATTCAACCTAAACCAGCTTGTGTGATATAGAAGAAGGTGAGATGTTTGATTAAAGTTAAACCCTAGCCCTTCTTCAGTTTCTGATTTGAACCAAACCCCCATCTCTCTTTGTGATCAGTTCAGCAGTGGGTATATCTTAGAGAGGAGAACCGGTTAAGATCATCTAACCTTGGGTGATCTAGGGTAAGCTTTATCTCTTGCCTCAGCTCTGTTCTGATCAAGTCAGTGTGTTGTTCAGCTCATGTAGTGGTCGGATTAGTTGTATAAGATGGTGAACTGATTAGTTTAGTTAAGTTCCAGATTGAATCAATCTTTGAAAACTGCTAGCTAAGTGGTCATGGAGTGATTGAAGTTAAACCAAACTGAACTCAGTTGATCTTGTCCTGAACTATTGTTAACTGCCTAGAACCACATTGATCTGATTTAGTACAAGAAGAACCGAGCTTGAACTGATTAGAGCCAACCTTAAATGAGCATGAACTGAACTGTTATGAATCAATCTGTTTTGATTTACCTTGAACCAATTGTCTAAGCTTGGTACCTTGTTCTGTTTGGATCAGTTTTCTTGTGGAGTGTTGCTAGTCCAATCCAGTACTCTCAGTCACTTGGTAAGCTTGTTTTGATATGGCTGGATGTGAACCAATGTGTGTCCTGAAGTAACATTAATAACCGATCAAATCATGAACCATTCTCAGGTCCGTTCAGCCTTGTTCAAGAGCGAGCCAAGCCTTGTCCAAGCAAGTTTCAAGACCAATCTCTAGGTGAGTCTAGATGGATGTGTAAGTAGTAAAGTCTCTAAACCTTATGATCCATGTGGTGTTTACTTAAGTGTAAACACTTAACACTTAATGAAATTCTGAAAGTATGCATTGAGGTTAGCCACCTCTTAGTACTTGTTCTCAAGTACTAACTAAAATTCTGAAATAATTATGAATTAATCTTGGATTAATTAAGAAACAATCATGGATTAATTAAAGAATAATCATGAATTAATTAAGGATTAATCTAGGATTAATTAAGAATTAATTATGATTAATTATGGATTAATTATGGAATAATTATTGAATTATGAAGCAAGTGAAAACTCATTATATAATCACTATCCCTAAACTCCCGCATTACCGTGACTTGGTCCTGCGAATGGAGCAAGGTCATGAAGACACGATGATGGGGTAGCACCCTGGAGGCCGTGTACTGCATGACGATGCAGTCCCGAATGTTCATTAGGACGTTCGAGGATGATGGTAATGCTAACTTACTAAGCTCGGTTAGCCTTTGTGGTTTATCGGGTCTAGTATATATAATGTAATTATAAGTATGGTGAAGATGGGCGGGTAATAAGGAAGTGAGAAATGAAATGAGATTCACAATGTTGAATGATATATTAAAGTATAGTACTAGTACTTGTATGAACATGTTTATGCATTTGATGATTGTTTGGTTTATGATTAATGGTGTAGTGATCTAGATTCACTGAGTAAATTAGTTGCTCATGACTCATTGTTGTGTGTGCAGGTAACCACTAGTTGGGAGACCACTACTTTTGGAAGAAGGAACGGCCAACCAGCGGTAGTATTTTGTTGTCCTTGCAACGAACCTTTTGTTGTATATTTACTGTAATACGTTGTTGGGCAATAGGCCGTAGGGTAAAAACTATAACGCTTTGTAAGATGTTTAAAGTAAATAAATAATGTATAAATGAATGTTTTTAAATTACGAGTTCTCATATGATATTAGTTCTTGTCCGGGACGAACTAACTATCGGATATTGCTTGGTCGGGTTGAAAAGCCTAGAGTGATATCCGATAGGAGCGTTGGTGTTCTTTGGTTGTTGGTCTATGGTGATTGGTTATATTCCAAGAACCTCGGGTCGACCATCGGGGAACATCGACCGTGTCACTTCCGGTCATCTACGATCGGGGGTGTCACAAAGGTGGTATCAGAGCATTGTTATACGATGCTAGAATGGGACTTGTTTCAAATATTTTTCGAGTCAAAAATAAATGTGTCGCAAGGATAATTAGGACATGCTGGTTTGTTTCTTCTTATAGAAATAGATAGAACTGGGTAGAAACTTACCATGATCTTTTGTTGCAGATGCCACCGAGACGAGTACAACGTGGTGGAGCTTATCGACCGATACATATTTCATCATCTCCAGACTCTTCACCGCCAGTTACTCCGGCACCACCTCTGACTCCTAGCTTTGAGGCTACACCGTCTGGCACTAGCATTGAGTCTGATCCATCTGAGGAATCATATGATGGTGCTCCAGTTCAGATGCCGATGCCTATGTCACCAGATCCGTATTATACAGACATAGAGGTTGATGTTGTTCATGATTACGCTGATCATCCTGCAGCTCATGCTGCTGATCATCCTGCCGCTCATGCTGCTGATCATCCTGCCGCTCATGCTGATGATCATCCTGCCGCTCATGTTGTTGATCATCCTGCTGCACATGATGCTGCTGCTGATGATATTCCACACGTCCATGCTGAAGCACCACCCGCAGCAGAACCTGAACCAGTTCCAACAGATCCGGCGTTGGTAGCTATTCTTGAGTTGATGGCTGACATGATTCGCTTACAGGAACAAGCATTGAATGCACAGCGTGCTCAGCCAGCTCCAGTACCTACCACTTCACATACGGACTTCCTGAAGATAGTTATGATTATGAAGAACTTGGGTACGAAGCATTACTAGGGTGGGACTGACCCCTTTGAAGCTGATGCATGGTTGCACAACCTCGAGCAGAACTTCGCTGCAACCCGTTGTCCGGTAGGATTCAAGAAGGACATGGCTGTTTACTATCTGGAGAAGGACACCATCCATTGGTGGTTATGTGTGGAGAGGAGCTTTGAAGATTTTGAGCTGACTTGGGATGACTTCCGTACTGCATTCACTCGAAAGTATTTTCCACCGGAGGCAAAAGACAGATTGGAGATCAAGTTTATGGAGCTAGTTCAGGGTGGTTTATCAGTTCGGAGGTATGAGGCCGAGTTCACACGTCTCAGGCAGTATGTACGCTTTGGTCAGGAAGATGAGTTGATGATTATCTGTAAGTTCCTTCGGGGACTTAGCCCGGGTATTACGAGCAGACTTGAGGCAGTAGAGTTTCATAGGCTTGCTGATCTTGTGGAGCGTGCAGTGAATGTTGAGGAAGCCATTTCTGCAGAGAGAGCTTCTGCTAGTCATTCAGCACCACCGAGACGTCCATATGTTCCGCTCCAGCGTCAGGCATCTTCGGTTATGCAGAGAGGACGAGGAGGTAGAGTTTTCCTGGGAGGTCGTTCTGGAGGATCGAGACCTAGAACCCCGACTTGTTTCAGTTGTGGCCAGCTGGGCCATGTGAGGCGAGATTTTCCGAGCGAGGGGCAGTTCCGACCGACTGTACCATCATATGTCACCTGTTTTACTTGTGGAGAGCGCGGGCATTATGCGACTTCTTGTCCACGTACTCATTCTGTTCAGCCTGCTGTACCGAGAGTTCCACCAGTCATACCAGTTAACCCACCCTTACCTTTACCTCCGGCAAAGCGTCAGGCCACAACTGGTAGGGCTTACGCTTTAGAGTTACCAGGACCATCCCAACCACCGAAGGGTCCTATCTCAGGTTTGTTTTCTTACCATTGAGTGTTGTTTGAATTATTTAAAAAAAAAAATTGTTTGGTGCATTATTTAAATATAAATAAATAAGTATTAAATATATATATATATATATATATATATATATATATATATATATTGAAAGAATAATTGACCTTGAAGTTAATTATTGTCAGGCACTTTACTTGTAGGCGGAATATCCGCCCACGTCCTATTCGATTCGGGGGCAACACATAGTTTTGTAGCTCCCGAAGTAGCGTCCAGATTTGAGGGAGCATTCACTAAAGTGGAATTATCCATACCCGTTCTAACTCCCGGAGATCAAGTTCTTGAAACTGAAGGCTGTATTCTAAGGGTTCCGATCATTATTCAAGAGATGGTTTTCCCGGCTCATCTGTTAGTTCTTCCATTAGAACGTTACGAAGTGATCTTAGGGATGGATTGGCTGTCTAGCTACCGAGCTCACCTCGATTGTGGTCGAGGGAAGATTATCTTTGAAAGAAATTCCCAATCCCCTTTAGCTTTCCATGGTATAGTACCGAGCGTTGGAGCATCATTAGTATCAGCCTTAAGAGTCAAAAACGTTTTGGAGAAGGGTGAAGAAGTGTACCTAGTAACCTTGGTTGCTGGACCAGTAGAAGATGAGAAAGAACAGAACTTAGAAAACATTCCAGTAGCTAGAGAATATGAGGAAGTGTTTAGAGCATTGGAAGGATTACCGCCATCAAGAAGTAACCCTTTTACTATAGCCTTAGAACCTGGATCTGCTGCGATAGCAAAGGCACCATATCGAATGGCACCAGCAGAACTTGCCGAGTTGAAGCAACAGTTGGCTGATTTGTTGGAGAAGGGTTTCATTCGTCCTAGTTCATCACCGTGGGGAGCACCTGTGTTGTTTGTGAAGAAGAAAGACGGAAGCATGCGGTTATGTATTGATTATCGGGGAATCAACCACGTGACCATCAAGGATAAGTATCCACTTCCAAGAATTGATGAGCTGTTAGACCAATTACAAGGCGCAAGTTGGTTTTCAAAGATTGATCTAGCTTCTGGTTATCATCAAATTCCGATTTCTGAAACCGACATCATGAAGACCGCCTTTAGAACCCGCTATGGACACTTTGAGTTTGTAGTAATGCCCTTTGGTCTTACCAATGCCCCGGCTGCATTTATGCGTCTGATGAATGAAGTATTTCGGGATTACCTGGATGAGTTTGTTATCATCTTCATCGATGACATCCTCATATATTCCCGAAGTGCGGAAGAACACGGGAGGCATCTACGACTAGTTCTTGAGCGCTTACGAGATCAAAAGCTTTTTGCAAAGCTTAGTAAGTGCCGTTTCTGGAAAAGAGAAGTTGGCTTCTTAGGACATCGAGTGTCAGAACAAGGAGTTGCCGTTGATCCAGAAAAGATATCTACTATTAAAGATTGGCCTCGCCCGACTTCTGTTACCGAGATTCGGAGTTTTCTTGGTTTGGCCGGCTATTACAGAAAGTTTGTTCAAGGGTTTGCAAGTATATCAAAGCCACTGACTCGTCTGACCGGTAAAGGTGTTGCTTATGAATGGAGTTCAGAAACAGAAGAAGCATTCGATAAGTTGAAGGAAGCTTTGACGTCTGCACCTATCTTAGCTTTACCTAAGCCTAACCATCCATACATTGTGTATACAGATGCATCTCATGTGGGATTAGGTTGTGTGCTGATGCAGGACGATAAGGTAATCGCCTATGCATCAAGACAACTAAGAAAGCATGAAGTGAACTATCCAACGCATGATCTTGAGATGGCTTGCAGTAGTGTTTGCTCTTCGAATTTGGCAAACACTATTGCGGCGATCATATCTATATGGAGAAAGGATCCAAGTGTTCACCGACCACAAAAGCCTTAAGTATCTTTTCACTCAACCTGATTTGAACCTAAGGTAAAGGCGATGGATGGAGTTCGTAGCCGACTATGACATGCAGATCCTATATCATCCTGGAAAGGCAAATGTTGTTGATGATGCTTTGAGCAGAAGAAAAGTCGATGTGGATGTTGAAAAGGAAATCCAGAACCTTGAAGCAGAATTCAAGATGATTAGTTTGGCTGCCTTGGAAGGAGAGGAAGGAGACCCTCTAGGATTACAAGCAGTGAGCCAAGCTGGATTACTTGCTCGTATCCGAGAATGTCAATTGAGAGATGTGAACCTGAAGAAGATACGAGAGCAGTTGAACGACGGAAACTTTGGAGGATATCAAGTTGCAAGCGATGGAACTTTGTTACTCAATGGTCGAGTAACCGTTCCGAAAGGAGAAGGACTACGAGATGAGATTCTAAGGACTGCACACCATTCTCTCTTAAGCATTCATCCCGGAAGCACCAAGATGTATCGAGATATCAGACGGTATTATCACTGGCCAGGGATAAAGAGAGATGTTGCCATATGGGTTTCTCAATGTCAGACTTGCCAACGAATAAAGGCTGAACATCAACTTCCAAGTGGCTTACTCCAAAGCCTACCTATCCCTGAATGGAAATGGGATGCAGTGGCAATGGACTTTATTTCTGGTTTACCTCGAGCACCAGGACGAGGGAATGATGCAGTTTGGGTAATTGTCGATCGTCTCACCAAATCTGCTCATTTCCTACCAATGAAACTTACAGACAAAGTGGAGACATTAGCAGAGCTGTACTTGGATGAAATAGTAAAGCTTCATGGCGTACCAGCAAATATAGTATCGGACCGGGATCCGCGCTTTACAGCAGAATTTTGGCAAGCTTTCCAACAAGCCTTGGGTACTGACTTGCATATGAGTACTGCTTTTCATCCGGAAACCGATGGACAAACCGAAAGAACCATCAGAACCCTTGAAGATTTGTTAAGGTTGTGTATTCTAGACTGGAATGGTCCGTGGGATAAGTTTTTGCCGCTGATTGAATTCTCCTACAACAATAGCTACCACTCAAGCATCGGTATGTCACCGTACGAAGCACTGTATGGTCGACCTTGCAGAACACCAGTGTGTTGGACAGAAGTGGGTGAGAGAAGAATACTTGGTCCAGAAATAGTAGATGAGGCTTCTGAGAAAGTAAAGATAATTCAAGCAAATATGAAGAAGGCTCAAGACCGACAAAAGAAGTATGCAGACCGTGGTAGAAGAGAAGTCATTTTTGCCGTAAATGATTTAGTCTTCTTGAAGGTGGCTGCCCAGAAAGGAAAGGATCGATTCGGAAAAATTGGAAAGTTAGCAACCCGTTACATTGGTCCATATCGAATTACTGCTAGAGTTGGAGAAGTAGCCTATAGACTAGAACTTCCAGCAGATATGCTTATGCATCCGGTATTTCATGTATCAATGTTGCGTAAGCATATACCAGATCCGAATATGGTCGAGCCACAGCAACCAGAAAACTTGCAACCTAACCTCACCTATCCTGAAGGTCCTTTGCGGATAGGCGAGCGCCGTATCAAGAAATTGAAGAACCGAGAGATTTCTCAAGTTCAAGTATTTTGGGGCAAGCGACAGAGAGTTGTTGTCACATGGGAGAATGAAGATAAGTTTCGAGCTGATTACCCAGAACTCTTCTCAGATACCCCACTTGTTTAGTAACGAATGTACATCTATATTTTGAGAATTCGGGGACGAATTCTGTTGAGGGGGGAAGAGTGTAATGACCCTCACGAGCGGATATAATTTTGGTCGAGAAAATTCTGAAAAAGTCAGATTCGAGTTTAATCGATCATAATTAAAAATAAAAATCAAACTAATGAATTAATGGCTTGACGGGATTATCTTGTGGTCGAAAGGACTTCACTTGATAGTTATGGTCGAGTATTAATTATGTAGGTCAAATTTTATGAAAGCTGGACGAGTTGGGTCGTGACAGGACAAGATTCAAAGCTCGAGAAAACTTAGTCGAAAACTGTCCGAAGTAGATAGACCAGTTTCTTATGGTGTCTAAACCAGCACATGATATCCAGCTGCCTGCTTGCCTAGCTTGTGTAGTAAAAGTCACATGACAAGCACAAGCTGCCTGCTTGCTTACTTGCTGGACATTTCTTAAAGGGAAGGAAAGGGAAGCAGCTGATGGCTGGATGTAATGAAGCAGGATGCCAGCTGTTCCTTGCTTGCCACAGCTTTGTGTTAAGCTGAGACACTCAGATTAGACTGCCTCTCAGCTATATAAACCCTTCCTTGACCTGCTTGCACGTTCTGGTTGCTCAAACAAAGAGAGAAAAAAATTCAGAGAGAAAAGCAGCAAGGAAATTCAAGATAAAGAAGAAGAGAAACTAAGGAAAAATTCAGGGAAGCTTTGGTGATTTCATCTTGATTCAACCTAAACCAGCTTGTGTGATATAGAAGAAGGTGAGATGTTTGATTAAAGTTAAACCCTAGCCCTTCTTCAGTTTCTGATTTGAACCAAACCCCCATCTCTCTTTGTGATCAGTTCAGCAGTGGGTATATCTTAGAGAGGAGAACCGGTTAAGATCATCTAACCTTGGGTGATCTAGGGTAAGCTTTATCTCTTGCCTCAGCTCTGTTCTGATCAAGTCAGTGTGTTGTTCAGCTCATGTAGTGGTCGGATTAGTTGTATAAGATGGTGAACTGATTAGTTTAGTTAAGTTCCAGATTGAATCAATCTTTGAAAACTGCTAGCTAAGTGGTCATGGAGTGATTGAAGTTAAACCAAACTGAACTCAGTTGATCTTGTCCTGAACTATTGTTAACTGCCTAGAACCACATTGATCTGATTTAGTACAAGAAGAACCGAGCTTGAACTGATTAGAGCCAACCTTAAATGAGCATGAACTGAACTGTTATGAATCAATCTGTTTTGATTTACCTTGAACCAATTGTCTAAGCTTGGTACCTTGTTCTGTTTGGATCAGTTTTCTTGTGGAGTGTTGCTAGTCCAATCCAGTACTCTCAGTCACTTGGTAAGCTTGTTTTGATATGGCTGGATGTGAACCAATGTGTGTCCTGAAGTAACATTAATAACCGATCAAATCATGAACCATTCTCAGGTCCGTTCAGCCTTGTTCAAGAGCGAGCCAAGCCTTGTCCAAGCAAGTTTCAAGACCAATCTCTAGGTGAGTCTAGATGGATGTGTAAGTAGTAAAGTCTCTAAACCTTATGATCCATGTGGTGTTTACTTAAGTGTAAACACTTAACACTTAATGAATATCTGAAAGTATGCATGGAGGTTAGCCACCTCTTAGTACTTGTTCTCAAGTACTAACTAAAATTATGAAATAATTATAGATTAATCTTGGATTAATTAAGGATTAATCTTGAATTAATTAAGGATTAATCATGGATTAATTAAGAAACAATCATGGATTAATTAAGGAATAATTATGAATTAATTAAGGATTAATCTAGGATTAATTAAGAATTAATTATGATTAATTATGGATTAATTATGGAATAATTATTGAATTATGAAGCAAGTGAAAACTCATTATATAATCACTATCCCTAAACTCCCGCATTACCGTAACTTGGTCCTGCGAATGGAGCAAGGTCATGAAGACACAATGATGGGGTAACACCCTGGAGGCTGTGTACTGCATGACGATGCAGTCCCGAATGTTCATTAGGACGTTCGAGGATGATGGTAATGCTAACTTACTAAGCTCGGTTAGCCTTTGTGGTTTATCGGGTCTAGTATATATAATGTAATTATAAGTATGGTGAAGATGGGCGGGTAATAAAGAAGTGAGAAATGAAATGAGATTCACAATGATGAATGATATATTAAAGTATAGTACTAGTACTTGTATGAACATGTTTATGCATTTGATGATTGTTTGGTTTATGATTAATGGTGTAGTGATCTAGATTCACTGAGTAAATTAGTTGCTCATGACTCATTGTTGTGTGTGAAGGTAACCACTAGTCGGGAGACCACTACTTTTGGACGAAGGAACGGCCAACCAGCGGTAGTATTTTGTTGTCCTTGCAATGAACCTTTTGTTGTATATTTACTGTAATACGTTGTTGGGAAATAGGCCGTAGGGTAAAACTATAACGCTTTGTAAGATGTTTAAAGTAAATAAATAATATATAAATGAATGTTTTTAAATTACGAGTTCTCATATGATATTAGTTCTTGTCCGGGACGAACTAACTATCGGATATTGCTTGGTCGGGTTGAAAAGCCTAGAGTGATATCCGATAGGAGCGTTGGTGTTCTTTGGTTGTTGGTCTAAGGTGATTGGTTATATTCCAAGAACCTCGGTTCGACCATCGGGGAACATCGACCGTGTCACTTCTGGTCATCTACGATCGGGGGTATCACAAGCAGTCTCTTCTGGAGTTGTTTTACCAGCGTTGACGCTAGCTGCGAGGTTTTCTTTCATATTCCCAGACATCACTTTGATGAAACGTTTTACGGCCATGAGTTAGAGTAATCCATCCCCCCCTCCTCCTTCTAGCGCCAAACTGTGGGAACCGAAATTTGCACTGTCAATTTTAGTGAATGGAGGAAAGCAAAGAGAACCCTACTTTCCTTGAGGTCCGGATTCTCTGCGAGAGCCAAAGACAAGTAACCAAACAAATGTGGAAAATATAAAAGATAAGAAAACGAATCTAGAAAAAGTAGATCTTATTTCGAATCCGCGTAAGAGTATTACGATTGTTACAAAAGATTATAAAAGCTTCGGCCACAAGAGCTGTCAGCGAGTTATCTAGTTTAAGCTACCTAAATTCTTAAACCTAATTGAGTCGCAGCTCGATAACAAAAGATGAAGAAGATGCAAAAAGGTTTTGTTGATTTCAGACTGGACCTTATGGAAGGCTTCCTATGTACCCGTTTCGAGGATCAAGCCGAACATAGTTCAGTTAGAAAGTTTGAACAAGAGATCAAACTGCCTGGGTGAGTTTGTCTAGTATGAGGTCGTCATAGAAACCGAACTTGTCGAAGATAAAGCCTAGGGTTTCTAACTGTAGAGCGTTCTAGAGTCTCAAGAGTCATCCTATTGCTCCTTGTGTTGGCTCTTCCTTATATATGCCTCCAAGGTCAGCCATTTTTTCGGGAGTTTTCCTTATCTTTGAAAGATTCATATTTATCTTGGAAACTTTACATTTATCCTCTTTTCAGATTTATCCTTATCAAAGTCGAGTTAAACCGTCATTAAATCCGTGTCTACTCTTGTGCTAAACTATAAGTGGGTTTTTGTCATGTTTTAGGCAGTTTTAGGCCGTTTTATGACTTATGCGTTCTTACGATTATTCTCGGAGATATCATCGAGTTGCCCGATGTCCATTTTCTATGTCGTTGGTCATACAAAATAACCAAATAGATTCATTAAGTCGAGGATATGATGGTGTTTAAGTTAACCTATGTCATCTTGACACTTTAACTTGAGATTTTACGAGAAACCTGTGTTGCTTGTTTTCTCCGTAAAATCTTATCGGAAACTCCAATTGGGACGAAACAAAAGACATTATGATCGAGACTCAAAGGAGAACAAAATTAAGGAGCTATGTGGTGAGGCCGAGCTAGACATAGGGAGATCTGTCCTGAGGGAACCGAGCTCGCCCTAGGATGAGTTGGCTTGAGGAAACCGATCTCGCCCTAGGGCGAGCTGGCCTGGAAGGACCCAAGCTCTCCCTAGGGCAAGCCAGACTTCAAGGACTGAGCTCACCCTAGGGTGAGCTGGCACGAGAGGACTGAGCTCCAATGTTCCTTGGGTGGTTCCGACGGTTAGAGAAGCATTAGTAAGACCTTTTCCTGTTGCGTCATTGTTTCTTGAAAGTCGTTTGTTGAAGAGATTGAATCTTCTCACTTGAGAACTTGTTGTACAACCTCTTTATTGAAAATTATACAAAAGTTGTGTTGCGAGAAATATTTTACAGGGACTTTCAGGCATTTATTCCGTTGTGACCAATTTTTACCCCAACTAGGAAACACCCAAAATAATTAGTCTTGGACAGTGTTTTATGAAAATTTCTGTATAGCCAAAAAAGAAACATACCTAAAATCTGGTCAAGTTTTTATTGTTCAAAGGGATTTTGTAGTAATAAGATCCACTATGCCCTATTTGGCTACTCCGGGAGCATTCATGGGCATTATAGATAAATTATTTACGAAGGGGATAAATTAGTTACATTTACATATGAAAAATCGAGATCCAATGATATAACACAAAGTCTTCCAAAAGTAGAACATGTGTTAGAAGTCCGCTCGAGTGATTCAATATCACTGAACTTAGAAAAGCGGATTAAGGATTGAAACATGTGTATAACAAGAATTCTTGGATTCCTTGGAAATTCTTGATTGGTGCTGAGATAACTGTAGTGCAAAGTCGTGTTTCATTGGTTAATAAGATTCAAAATATTTATCAATCCCAGGGGGTGCAGATTCGTTATAGGAATATCAAAATTATTGTACTTCAAATAACATCAAAATTATTGGTTTCAGAAGAGGGAGTGTCTAATGATTTTTTATCTGGAGAATTGATTGGATTGTTATGTGCACATGCTTGCTTTAGAAGAAGAAATCTTTTATCGAGCCATTTTATTAGGAATAACTTGAGCATTTTTGAATACTCAAAGTTTTTTTGTGTGAAGCAAGTTTTCAAGAAACTGCTCGAGGTTTAGCAAAAGCTGCTCTTAGGAGTCGTATCGATTGGTTAAAAGTCTTGAAAGAAAATGTTTTTCTAGGGGGGGGGGGGGTTATCCCCGTGGGGGCCGGGTTCAACACCAACATTCTCTTGGGAAAAAAAAATACCTATATTAGAGGGAGATATGAGAGATATATTATTTTACCACAGGGAATTTTGTTACTCTTCTATTTAAGAATCTGCCATTTCTAGAATTGAATAATCCCTAATAGCATATTCCTATTTTGAATTTCATTTTTTATTGTTTGCTTTAGTCATTTGCTTTGGTAATTAGTTATCACTAATAAAGATAATAATGAATAAAATAGGAAATGACAGAAGGAATGACAAAAGGATAGTGGAACATCAGTTTGGAAGAGATGATGAAAGCATGAGTTCATTTTGGACATGGGAATAGGAAATGGTATCCTAGAATGGCATCTTATATTTTTCCAAAGCGTAATGGTATTGATATTATTAACCTGACTAGAACTGCTCGTTTTTTATCAGAAGCTTGTGATTTAGTTTTTGATGCAGCAAGTAGGGGAAAAAATTCTTAATTTTTGGGACAAAACATAAAGCGGCTGATTTAGTGTTGGGGGCTGCAATAAGGGCTTGGTGTCATTATGTTAATAAAAAATGGCTTGGCTGCAGATTAATAAATTGGCCCACTACAGAACAACACTTCATATGTTTAGGGAATTGAGAACTGAATAAAAGATAGAGGGATTCAACCGTATTCCGAAAAGGGATGCAGCTGTATTTAAGAGACCTGATATTGTAATCATCATTGATCAGCAAGAAGAATATATATCTCTTCAAGAATTATAACTTTGGGAATTTAAGCCATTTCTTTAATTGATACAAATTGTAATCCCAATCTCTTGGATATTTCCATTCAAGCAAACGGTGATCCTATAACTTCAATTCGATTAATTCTTAACAAATTAGTATTTGCAATTTGTGAGGGTCATTCGAGGAATATACAAAACTCTTGATTAATAACAAGATAAGTAAATCATTTATTGGAAGTTCCAAGTTCATGTGCAAATTCTTATTATTTCTTGAGTTGTAATTGCTATCTTTTTAGGTACAGCAGCTCTAGTGGTTCACAATCAGCAAACAATTCTAATGGCATCCAAAATTTCTTTGGATTTTTCCTTGAATTCATTCGAGACGTGAGTCAAACCCAGATTGGAGAAGAGTACTGTATATGTATTCGCGAACCCTGTTTTTATTTATTTTTGTTTCTAACTGGTCAGGACCCCTTTTACCGTGGAAAATTATCTAGTTACCTCAAGGTAAACCATGTTGGTATAAACACTGTATATATGAAAAATACCAGGACATGATGGTGTGGAGGCTAGGGCTCATGTTTGCAAAGCAGGTGGACATTCAAAAATCGCATGGTTAATTGATTCATCATCTTCTCCACATCTTGGACAATGATTGTCACAATCACATATGAGGACGTGCTAAATTTCTCGTTACCGCCAGATAATCTGATGCCATTTTCCAAATCAAGTGTTTCATTTTCTGGGGGGCTTTGATTTTTCAGGCATAGTCTTGCAACTTACTTATACCAGACTCAGATACCAACTCTTTGGTGGGCAATGTAATCTATCTTTTATGTGGGCTGAAATTGAATTGACAAACAACAAATAGAAATATTACTCTTGTAGTAGTCTTGAATAAATATAAAAATAGGGCATAGCCAAGCGGTAAGGTAATTTGGAGGTTTTAATCCTTCCGTCCCAAAGTCCCGTCATTATGGAATCAATCTTCTATTGCTTTAGTACCGCATATTTCTCCTTCTGCTTAAAAATCCAATATTTTACGAATAAAATTTTGAATGAAAAGAAGAATAAAATTCTTTTTCATTATTTATTCCAAAATTACAAAGCAAAATATTTGTTTCTCTTAGTTTTGTGTCATGTAGGTAAATAAGGTATAATCGTAGATTCTACAAGTTTGACTAAAACATAAATAAATATACATATATATATAGAAATATTGATTTTTTAAAATTTTGATTTAAATATATACAATTTAATATATGATTTATTTTAATTCTGATTGAACCTTTAACGCGTAGATTCACTATTCCCATTCATAGAGAAAGAAAAAGTATATATTAGAATATACTGACTGAACTATGACTATTTATGATTCCATAATTGAATCAAATACACAAACTAGAGGAATGTTATAGTAAAACTTCGTTTAAAACGATGTGGTAGAAAGCAAAGTTGGGGTCAAAATTGGTCATGGAAAAATCAACGGCTAAAATCCTCTGAAAAATTGTGTCTTAAGCAAATATGAGCCAAAAATGTCGAACAAACTATGGACATAAGCAAAACCTGTTTTCATAAGGGGACAAGAACAAAATTTGTATATTTCATCCCAAACAAAGAATAAAATAATTTTTATCCAAACATGAAGTGATAAAAAAATGTTCTTACAAAATATTTTTGCAAGAAGTGACGAGTTTTACGAAACAATCCTCCGTAAAATGAAATATCATAAATTTTCTACCGAAGAACCTCATCGGATAGTCTGTGAGATAATCTTCTGCAAAACAATTTTCAGGAATTTTTTTGTGGAAAAAATTGCGTAAAACAAACTAAACAGTTTGGAAATTCTATGGTGTGATCGATATAGTGAATGAGAAAAGAAGAAAGGCATCACCGCCCCTCATGAAATCAGTGTTGCCACACAACCTTCTTTCTCTCCTCCATGTTGCAACACAACCCTCTCACTCTCTACCCTCTCGCCACACAGCTCCTCTATCACACCTCTATGACATCATACAACTTCTCTCATTCCCGCATGTCGCCACAGAGCTTCTCTCACTTCTCCATATCGCCACACCGCCTCTCTCACTCCTCCCATGTCGCTACACAGATTCTCTCACTCCTCCATGTCGCCGCACAGCCTCTCTCACTTCCCCATGTCGCCACACAGCTAAATGAACACCACCATATCCTCTACTAAATGATACTGGTTAACTTAACAGCATCATATCCGGGACTAAATGCATTGATTTTTATCATGATGCCTCAGTCGTTCTCTTATTATCTCCCAGCGAACGATGATCTTGGCACCATTAACTGCCCTTACCATCTCATCAGAAAATGTCTCAGCAGCCAACCTAACATTGACCATCTCCTCCCTGCAAGTCTTCGAGTTCCTGCCTCATGGTAGAGTTGTCAGCGGCCGCAAGCAGCCTGGCTTTATCGTGGGCCTTCAATTTCTGTTTGAGTTTACAAACCTCTTTTTTCCCAAGCAATGTATTTATTCTTGTCATCCGCCAACTATCGGGACAAAGCCTCCACTTTCTCCTGATTGACATCAGAAACCTTTACATCATCCGCTACCCAAAAATGTTGCAGCTGAAACTTATCATGTGTTAGGGTAAATTTGTGCAGGTACTTTGATGACTCTACAATAAGTTAAAGTTAGCAGATAATGGGCATAAAAAAGATCAAATATATTGTATTATTGATCTTTAGATCTGGACTACAATGTTAGGTGTATAAATCCTAGTTCTAGCAGCATAACTCTAGTATTTGTAGGTTGAATAGTCGATCCCTTGTTTGAAGGTTTGGATCCCCCTTATCTAGGTTTTCTTAGTCTGAAATTAGGTTAGACACTTCCATATTCTGAAATATGGAAGAACCCCCTTAGTAAGAAACATACATTTTACCCAGAGGAAGGGATGAGCTGAATTGCAGCCGGGATTTCTCCATGCTCGAATCTGAAGGCGGGCGTTCTATTCAGAAGGAGGAGTAATGTCTTCCTGGATTATTTATGTCAAACAGTTTTCCTCTTATCTTTCGATTTCATGGGAGAAATTAGGAGATAACCTGTGCACTTTGCTTTATATGAGTTGTTCCTTCTTAGCAGGCTTATCATGAGAAGAATATCAGTGCTTTATTGCCTTTCTCCGGTTGTTTTGGCATGGATCATGTACAACAAGGAAGTTGAGATCTAGGAGTAGGTAGTCGAAGGATGATAGTCGTTTGGTAGGCGCTTTTAAGTGGTGTCTCACCTAATCAGATGAAGGGATCGTCGCTGTACTACAATGTGTACTTGATCCTCTCTCTTTTTTGAATGATTCCTAGCTTGGACAAGGAGCTCTGAGTAGTATTATTCTACAATGAGCATACATTACTGCTTGGGTGAAAAATACCGCATGTGTCTGTCAAAGTCTACCACAGGAGGCATGTCGTACTGTTTGTCATCAGGAATATTAGTCTGGAGTCGTATCTGAGGAATATTCGAAAGAGTCATATGACCCCTTTTTTTTTTTTTTTGGTCTAAATGTTAAGAGAGTCATATGACCCTTATTTCAAATTCATCATAAAATGTTACTTTAATTCTGTGTAGGAGAGAGCCGTTTACGTTTGTTTCAAAAATAAAATCATCGATTTCCAAATAGGGATGATTTAAATCTTTATGGGTTAACTCATCGATTTCAAAATCCAGGATATCTTTCTATTCGGGTGGCTTCCCCGAGACGATAATAATGGCTCCTTTAGCTATCCTCCTTTAAATACCCCTTCCTTTTCTTATGTCTTCTACGTTTTAGCTCACTTTAGACAGCTTTGCAATTTTCTCTCGCTTCTCTATCCACCTCTTTTTATTAATCCTTTGGTAAGCCTTTGGGATTTATTCTTCTAAGGTTAACTAGGACTGTTTCCTTTCTTCATTTTGTTTAGAATCGTTGATTGAGTCATATTTTGGTTTGTACCCTCCAATACATTGTTCATGAGTGAGAAGTTATGTCAAAATGACCATCTGTTCCTCCTTCCTTGATAGATGATAGGGCTAAGTAAAAATGTAACACCCGTATTTTCTAAAATAATATAATAAATAATAACTCATAAATCTCCATTTATTAATCCTCATAAATCATCTCCAAACACCATAAATCTCATAAATAGCAATAAATCTCGTAATGAAATAAATCCGATAAAAACATAAAACTGAAAGTTTGTAAAAGAAATGAATAAAACTCCCAAAAGCACCAATCCGATAGCAATCACTCCTGCTCGTCGGTCTCACCTGAAAGGGGGAAAGAAGGAGGGGTGAGTAACAGGGGAGTCACTCAGTGAGGTATGGGATGTTAAACCGCAAACCACTGACTTAGTACATAGCACTACAACTATGTAAGCCTAGCTCTAGCATGAAACAAGCACGGTGTCTACACCACAAAGACCAATCCATATACATCTAGTCCAACTAACACCCATGCGCTCATAGTACACAGCTACTCCATGCACCGCGCATTTCCTCATAAGGATATATAGATACCCGCTGCGTCGATAGTACAGTATGTCTCTGTACCCCCGCACTCAACCACCCGCTGCATCGATAGTACAAACGTCTCTGTACCCCCGCACTCAAATCCCGCTGCGTCGCTAGTACAAAGGTCTCTGTACCCCTGCACTCAATCACCCGCTGCATCGATAGTACAAACGTCTCTGTACCCCCGCACTCAGAACCCGCTGCGTCGCTAGCTCAGAGATCTCTGAACCCCCGCACTCGCACATAGTCCCTAATATATATCTATGTATATATATATATATATATATATCAATACTCAGCATCAATTAATTCATACAATAGTTGAATCCTCTATTATCCTATTTCCGGTTTAACAATCAATAAAAATAATAAACAAGACTCGCATGCAGACTCAATTCACAGAGACGGATCATGTTTTGAAACTAGACAATTCATAATGGCAGTACTAAACTAGTTCGGGATTTAACGGAGTAACCCTCACCGTGGGAGGAACTGCCTCCACATCCACCGGTAGGTTATTGATGCGCTTGGCGTTACTCGAACCCAAGACCTCACCCTTTAACAGCATTCTCACAGGACAAGCTGTAACCAGTTGACTTGCAGCTCAATTGGTGACAGCTTGTCCTGTGAGAAGGCTGTTAAAGGGTGAGGTCCTGGGTTCGAGGCGCACCAACAACCTAATTATGGAGTTAGTGAGAACTCATAAGGGAGGGGTTAGGGTCGATGTGCTGCAGCACTGTGAGCCGGGGTCCACGGGGCGGGTAGTTCCCACGGGGCGGGTAGTTCCCACGGGGCAGGTTGTCACAAAAAATGAAAGCTCTATTCACTTGTATCTACGTCTAATAGCTCGTCAGATCTTTTAGATGGACTTGACAGAGATATCTTTGATATGGTGCCGATATCTCCGTCGAGAAACATCCTTTGGTTGGTCCTCCCTCGGTGATTAAGGAACATGACGTTTAGGATTGGAAGGCAAGATATCACTTCCTTCGTCGGTCTAATTCTGCGTTCATGATTCATTTGAGCGTGCTTCAAACTTTAGGTTGGGGAGACAACGATCTACGTGGCCTTCTTCAATCCAGTTTAGATGTAATATCCCTCCTTTGGTCACCGAGATCTTCAATTTCTTTGAAATCTCGCCAGTTCAACTTAACCCTCCTGCCTGGAGAACCCTCATAGCTATTCAAAACCTTGGTGATGTGGAGAACATCTTTGATATGTCTTAGTTTTTTAAAAAATTAGGCCATGATATAGGCACTATTAAGAGTCTTTATTTTGTATTTCGAGTCTATTTTGGGGTATTTTCAGGTTTAGGTACGTTTTGGGCAACTTTAGAGATTTTAGAGCTTTTTGAGATGCAGAATTACGCAGATGCGTCAAAAGTATAACAAGGGATAGAAAACTTCTCACGATGATATAAAGCTCATATTTTGACACAAAATATATCTTTGAGTTAGCTTTCCAATGCAACTAGTTAAAGATCAATCGGGATACCATATCAAAAGTTATGTCTGTTTTACCGAAGAGGGGTCTGTCTGACGAGAGTAGAAGCTGTCAAGAATTCAAGGTTGTGACTTTGCCTCAACCGATGCCACCTGATGAAGATGCCTTAGTCATTCCTGATGGTCCTATGACTCATTCCAGAAACAAGAAACTCAAGGAAGCTATTGGAGGATTACTCAAGATATCACGGAAGAAAGAATAATGTCTTGGTCGAAGCTTGATCTACCAAGACACACTCATCAGCATTCAAGCTACTCCACCTTCAAGCGGGTCGTCAATTAGGCAAGCAACTTATGTGTGATCTTTTTCCCTATCTTTTTTTTTTGTCCCACTGGGGTTTCCAAAGATAGGTTTTTACCATGTTATCTACCTTATGTTATATTTTCGACTATGTTTTTATGTTATGTTTAGTTTTCGAAAACTCTAAGTAGTTAGTCTTGGTTTTATTCCCAAGGGAGTGTGTGTCTCTATTCCCTTGTTCGTTTCAAAAAGCTTGTGCATGTACAAGTGTTTTCCTATATATTTTTCAAAAACTCATCTATCTAAACCTAAGCAATCTTTTATCTACAAACTTGTTCTTTCTTCTTTCATCTTTGGCGAGTTGATAGAGTGTTATGGTGTGCTGTATCCAGAATCTACAGGTTTCTACCTGTTGTGTAATATCCGATCTAGTTGCCAAGGAGTATCAAGAGCTCTTCCCATCACTCTTGTGTCACCCATCAATTCACAAACCCTGACAACCTCGAGTCTTTGACTCGTATGCAAGGATTTATCCCATCTTTCCAGAGCAAACATCCTAGAAACTCACTATGAAGCCCTGCCTGAGAAAAGCCACATCGCTGCCTTTAAACACCGATGATCAGCCACCGTTGATGCATCATGCTGCCAGCCCCCCGCCTTTCATCACCGACCGTTGGGCCCATTCTTGTCTTGAGTTATAAGTGGGCTTTTACCGCGTTTTAGACCTTCTCGGGTTGTTTTTGACTTAAATGTTTTTACGATTTCTTTTGGAGAAATCAAATTTATTGGATGTTGGTTCCCACACAGTTGGTTCTATGGTATGATCAAAACCAATAATACAATCTTAATAACAATGGTGTCAAGTTAACCATTATTGGTTTATACGATTGATTCAAAATTTCGTGAGAAAACAGGTCTTTGCTATTTTTTTCGTAAACTTTTGGAGAAAACTCCAATCGAGAGGAAACAAGAGACATTTTGATAAAGACTCGAAAGAAAGAACTATGAATTAGATATGAGGGCGAGACGAGCGAAGGAGTGTGGTGTCACCTAATGGCAACATGGAGCGGAGGCCATGGTCTTACCTAATGGCAACATGGAAGAGAGGAGCTAGTGTCTCCTAATGGCGACATGGAAAATAAGAGATGGTGTTGTCTAGTGGTGACATTGAAATGGAGGCCATGGTGTCGCCTAGTGTAAACATCATGCGGAGAAGGTGGTGATGTCGTCTAGTGGCGATATGGAACATAGGCCATGGTGTCGCCTTGTGGCGACATGAAGCAGAGAAGGTGGTGATGTCTCCTAGTGGCGACATTGAACGACATAGGATGATGTCGCTTAGTGGCGACATGGAGCGGAGGAGGAGTGGTGTCACCTAGTGGTGACATGAATTGGAGAGAGAGTGGTGTCGTCTAGAGGCGACATGGACGGGAGAGAGAGTGGTCTCGCCTCATGGCGAGATGGTCTGGAGAAAATGAGAAGTTTGGGACACGATGGTTTCTTATTTTATCATATTTTTAGAAGTACTTTGCTAAAAGTCGAGTATATCATTCGGGAGAACTTGTTGTTTGATCGTTTTTTAATTCTTTTTCGAATCATACAATATTTGAGTTCCTTCATCCACTTTTATCTTAAAAAGAAAGTTCCGTCGGGAGTTTCTTAACATTGATTTTGTCGTGACCGATTTTGACCCCAACAGTTAGACCCCCTCCCCCAGCTCGCTAGAAACTTTGTGATGTTCTTGCGAGGTGTTAGGTCTGTTAACCATGTTAGGAAGAATTAATGGCTTAAAGTACGAGGGTAAGACAATTTTCACCAAAAGCTATAATATATATCTTCCTCTATAAGTATGGAGTAAGTTTTCTAATTCTTTACTTGCTCACTTCTACAAGGAACTCTCCTTAAGATAGAAACTCTGTCTCTCTCTTTTTTTCATCCTTTGTTATTGTGTCTCCAAGCGAGAGAATGGCTGAGAGTTCCCTACCCTCTTCCTTCGATCCCAAGAGTTTTCATGACAGAGATTACAAAGCTGTTCCAAAGATTGAGTTCGTACTGCATTGTGTCGACCATGAAGAAGCCGAGGCGTATTGGTGTGCTACATACAGTTTGAAACCTCCTTCACATGAACTGTGGTGCCTGAAGACCTCGCACTAGAGGAGTCATCAATGGGCCAAGTAAAAGCACATATCCTTTAATTGACACCATCCGCAGTTTCTGCCAAGTCCCGGTGTAGGTGGATTTTTGTATCCCAAGGCATGGGGAAAGCACTGACTGTAATGATCCTCACGAGCGGATATAATTTTGGTCGAGAAAATTCTGAAAAAGTCATATTCGAGTTTAATCGATCATAATTAAAAATAAAAATCAAACTAATGAATTAATGGCTTGACGGGATTATCTTGTGGTCGAAAGGACTTCACTTGATAGTTATGGTCGAGTATTAATTATGTAGGTCAAATTTTATGAAAGCTGGACGAGTTTGGTCGAGACAGGACGAGATTCAAAGCTCGAGAAAATTTAGTCGAAAACTGTCCGAAGTAGATAGACCAGTTTCTTATGGTGTCTAAACCAGCACATGATATCCAGCTGCCTGCTTGCCTAGCTTGTGTAGTAAAAGTCACATGACAAGCACAAGCTGCCTGCTTGCTTACTTGCTAGACATTTCTTAAAGGGAAGGAAAGGGAAGCAGCTGATGGCTGGATGTAATGAAGCAGGATGCCAGCTGTTCCTTGCTTGCCACAGCTTTGTGTTAAGCTGAGACACTCAGATTAGACTGCCTCTCAGCTATATAAACCCTTCCTTGACCTGCTTGCACGTTCTGG
The DNA here is from genome assembly GCA_012274485.2 of Sinapis alba. Classification (NCBI taxonomy): domain Eukaryota; kingdom Viridiplantae; phylum Streptophyta; class Magnoliopsida; order Brassicales; family Brassicaceae; genus Sinapis; species Sinapis alba. The sequence continues at coordinate 32,223 of MU106587.1, forward strand.
TTGCTCAAACAAAGAGAGAAAAAAATTCAGAGAGAAAAGCAGCAAGGAAATTCAAGATAAAGAAGAAGAGAAACTAAGGAAAAATTCAGGGAAGCTTTGGTGATTTCATCTTGATTCAACCTAAACCAGCTTGTGTGATATAGAAGAAGGTGAGATGTTTGATTAAAGTTAAACCCTAGCCCTTCTTCAGTTTCTGATTTGAACCAAACCCCCATCTCTCTTTGTGATCAGTTCAGCAGTGGGTATATCTTAGAGAGGAGAACCGATTAAGATCATCTAACCTTGGGTGATCTACGGTAAGCTTTATCTCTTGCCTCAGCTCTGTTCTGATCAAGTCAGTGTGTTGTTCAGCTCATGTAGTGGTCGGATTAGTTGTATAAGATGGTGAACTGATTAGTTTAGTTAAGTTCCAGATTGAATCAATCTTTGAACACTGCTAGCTAAGTGGTCATGGAGTGATTGAAGTTAAACCAAACTGAACTCAGTTGATCTTGTCCTGAACTATTGTTAACTGCCTAGAACCACATTGATCTGATTTAGTACAAGAAGAACCGAGCCAACCTTAAATGAGCAGGAACTGAACTGTTATGAATCAATCTGTTTTGATTTACCTTGAACCAATTGTCTAAGCTTGGTACCTTGTTCTGTTTGGATCAGTTTTCTTGTGGAGTGTTGCTAGTCCAATCCAGTACTCTCAGTCACTTGGTAAGCTTGTTTTGATATGGCTGGATGTGAACCAATGTGTGTCCTGAAGTAACATTAATAACCTATCAAATCATGAACCATTCTCAGGTCCGTTCAGCCTTGTTCAAGAGCGAGTCAAGCCTTGTCCAAGCAAGTTTCAAGACCAATCTCTAGGTGAGTCTAGATGGATGTGTAAGTAGTAAAGTCTCTAAACCTTATGATCCATGTGGTGTTTACTTAAGTGTAAACACTTAACACTTAATGAATATCTGAAAGTATGCATTGAGGTTAGCCACCTCTTAGTACTTGTTCTCAAGTACTAACTAAAATTATGAAATAATTATTAATTAATCTTGTATTAATTAAGGATTAATCTTAAATTAATTAATGAATAATCATGAATTAATTAAGGATTAATCTAGGATTAATTAAGAATTAATTATGATTAATTATGGATTAATTATGGAATAATTATTGAATTATGAAGCAAGTGAAAACTCATTATATAATCACTATCCCTAAACTCCCGCATTACCGTGACTTGGTCCTGCGAATGGAGCAAGGTCATGAAGACACGATGATGGGGTAGCACCCTGGAGGCCGTGTACTGCATGACGATGCAGTCCCGAATGTTCATTAGGACGTTCGAGGATGATGGTAATGCTAACTTACTAAGCTCGGTTAGCCTTTGTGGTTTATCGGGTCTAGTATATATAATGTAATTATAAGTATGGTGAAGATGGGCGGGTAATAAGGAAGTGAGAAATGAAATGAGATTCACAATGTTGAATGATATATTAAAGTATAGTACTAGTACTTGTATGAACATGTTTATGCATTTGATGATTGTTTGGTTTATGATTTATGGTGTAGTGATCTAGATTCACTGAGTAAATTAGTTGCTCATGACTCATTGTTGTGTGTGCAGGTAACCACTAGTCGGGAGACCACTACTTTTGGACGAAGGAACGGCCAACCAGCGGTAGTATTTTGTTGTCCTTGCAACGAACCTTTTGTTGTATATTTACTGTAATACGTTGTTGGGCAATAGGCCGTAGGGTAAAACTATAACGCTTTGTAAGATGTTTAAAGTAAATAAATAATGTATAAATGAACGTTTGTAAATTACGAGTTCTCATATGATATTAGTTCTTGTCCGGGACGAACTAACTATCGGATATTGCTTGGTCTGGTTGAAAAGCCTAGAGTGATATCCGATAGGAGCGTTGGTGTTCTTTGGTCGTTGGTCTAAGGTGATTGGTTATATTCCAAGAACCTCGGATCGATCATCGGGGAACATCGACCGTGTCACTCTCGGTCATCTACGATCGGGGGTGTCACACTGATCCTCCTCCTCGTGGTTACTTACATGTTACGAGGCGCATCTTTTGTGTTGTCGTGTATTGTTTCCTATCCCGGAGATCATAGTTCAGACGTTGAATCACTTTCGGCTGTCGATAGGCCAGCTTTCTCCTAGCGGCCTGCAGCATCTTGTAGGGATTCTGGTCTTGAGTTTCGAGCAGGGGATGACTCTCAGTGCCGATTATCTCAAATTTTTAAGTTCCTGAACGACATAGAAGTGTCGTTCACAGAGTTCTTTAAGCCGAGGAAACATGTGGCGATAATCAAGGGGTTTGCCTATAACGCACACGATTGGCAGGATTACTACTTTTCATCTTTATAGACAGGCCCTCCATTGCGGAAGAATGCATTCCTATTTTCAGACGCAGATGGAGTCGAAAGGGTATCACGGTCAGAATGTGATTTTGTGTTTTTGAAAACATGTTGAGAGAATTTGTTTTGTGTTTTGTTCGGAAGTCTTGCTTGACCTTGCGACCGGGAAACGTTTTAGTTTGTGTAGTTCATGCAAAAGTGTTTTTCTGTTTTCCGATTTTTTCGTATACCGCTTTTCTATCCAAAATGTTTGCGGGTTTTTTATTAGTGCTACGAGGGTTTATCTTGACCAAGGACTGTTTTGTGAAGTGTGCAGAATTTGATTGACCGATGATGAGTTGATCTTTCCGTTAATCATTTGGTTGTTAGGACATATATTTTTCATATGATTATCGTTTGTCATTACTTGGCCATTTTTTCAATCGAATCGTGGATTGCTATTTTTTCTGTAAGTAAGTTGTGAGCTCAAGTATTTTTGCGATAAAAGAGGTTTGTGAGACCTTTATCATACTGCGTTTTCTTATTATCAAAAAAATTATAAAATTTTTAGTACAAGTGAGTATTTTAAAATGTGGGAGTATAGGAGTATACATATACACACCAACTACCCCCTTTTTAGAGAAGGGGACAGCTGAACTCGTCTTGTGACAAACTTCCTACGTAACCATTTCGAGGATCAAGTCGTCTTGTTGTTTAGTTTGTTTCCGTGAGTGTTTTACTCGCTTGGCGTGGCAGTGTCGATCATCTTAGTTGTGGTGACTGTAGTAACCCTCCCAAAGGGGTAAAATGGTCGAGACCAAAAAATTGGAATTTTAAGCCAAGATTTTTGGAATCAAAGCATTTGGAGGAATGTTTTTTCCATCACGAAAAACTTAACATGATTCGGAGAAAAATAGGAATTGATCGAGCATCAACTTGGTGATTGAATCGCGAGCGATAAAGATCGATCGAGAAGTTTTGAAGTACGAGGTGGTCGAAGAATTCATCGTGGATGGACCAGGACTCGAATAGGTTACTCAACCATGGTTAGACATTGTGGTTGATCAAAGGAGGACGTTTCGAAGCATGATGTTTTTGGAAGCAAGACGTTTTGGAAGCACGACGTTTTGGAAAAACTTTGTATCAGTAAAATATCATTTTGGGAACATATTAATTCGGAAGCAGTACGTGAATTAAGAATGACGGGAAGTATTGACGGGAAACCCCGAAGTTAGCTAAAACACTAATTTTGGTATTATGGAAATTCTAGGTGAAGTCGGAGGCTCTGGAAATATTTTCCATCAATATCAGAATTAATTTTGGAATTTATTAAAAATATTTAACCCATCAGACCGGTAGCAATAAAATATTCAGGATTGATCGCAGGTCGAAAATATGCCGGAAGGACCGAAATCAGACAAATGGACCGAGAAGCACGACATGGCTCAATCCATGTTATTAAGACATGCTGTAAACTTTCTAACAACCTGAGTGTCTACCGAAGCACGACATGTCACCGTGCATTGAAGCTGGTCATGCGGTTCGACATGTCGCAGCACGAGGTATCGCCGCGCATGCAACCGGCGCATGCGAGCTGACATGTAGGGGGCGGTGTGACACCTTCCATGCACTTCAGTTATACAGCAAGGCATGTGTACGTGGTGGGTGGTGTCCTGCATGAGATCAAGGGCATGCAGTTCGACATATGTGTGCCTTGTGTTGCCGCACATGCGACCAGAAGCATGTGGGATGACACACAGTCACTCGTGTGGCTCGTTCTTACTGACCAGCGACTTTTATAAATACCCAGCCACCTTCTTCAGTTTCAGACATCCAGACCACACCAAAGACACTTCAAAAACGTGTCTAGAGAGATAGAGGAGAAAGAAAGTGAGGGATTTTAGAGTGTAGTCATTTCTGAAGGCCGATACTTTACCGAGAAGACCAAGTCTGTCCAATCGACGGTTCTCTAAGATTGTGACGCGGAAGCTCTGTCCAGATCAGTCAATCCAGGCCCGTCAGTTTCTTCATGATCAAGCCAAGGTTCTGTTCAATTTGATACCAGTCCACTCCAGTCAAGACGTTCATCTTGGGTTTTAACCAAGTCCTCTCCGATCAACCAGTTGCTTATCGGCATAGAACACTATGAGTTGGTTTTCTTTAAATTCCACTTGGAATTTGGGGTAGTTTTATGAGTTGATTGAGTTCCACTTGGAACTTAGTATAGATCGAGTTGCATATAGAGTAGAATGCTTACCTTATTTCATGATAGAGTCCTTAGGGTTACTTTATTGAACCGGACTCAGTTTAGCACGGGCTAAGCTGAGATAAAATGTAATTAAGACTGAGTTAATAACCTGACTAGGGGTTAATAACCTGATTAGGACTAGGGTGCATCATGTTTTCTATTCTTGCTTGTTGATATGGTTGAGTAAAGGTTCCCGTTATCTTTAAAGATAATTTCGTAGCAGGAGGCTAAATTATCTGGGTAACGGTTTGTTGAGTTGATTGCTTGTTAGATTAAATGCTTGCTCGTTTAATTAGTGCATGTTGATTGAGGTTAGTCAGATCTTGGTAAAGGAGTGACTAATTGGCTGAGTTATTATGATATTGTTGTATAGTTTATTAGATGTTAGTACTAAGGGTCCTAGGCTATATAGGCCGGATTACTGGTACTATTGGTTAGTGTTGTAGAGTCGAGTGTCTAGTTAGGATCTGAAACTTTATCCTTAAGTTAGGTTCTAGATTGAGTTTGTGTTGTGAGTGTGTATGCCGACAGCATGTGCGTAACCCGCCCATGCTAGGAATGTTTAGGGGTGGATTAGTGTTTCTTCGACCATGTACCCATCAGGTTCAAGGAATCCCCTTATTCATTGGATCGGGAAGACTCAGAGAGACGGGGTCATGGCCCATGGCTGAGTATTACATGAAGATGTAGTGACTGGCAATGACCCGCCTGTACTGGGGCTGTCACACGGTAACCCAAATGTACTGTGGGACGCGATCATCATGTAACGGTCAACAGTAACCCGACTGTATTGGGGCTGTTGACACATGGCAATGTTCCGACTGTACTGGGGCTGTCTCACGGTGACCCGACTGTACTATGGTCCGCGATCGGTTTAAAGTTCCTTCTTCTACTCTTTGTGATAGGGAGATAGGATATTGCTGAGGAAGATGAGGAGGATAGAGGAAGAACACGAAGTCACCAGGGCCCAAGTTAGAGTGTCGTGCCTAGTTAGAGTGTCGTGTTGAGTAAAGGGTTTTGGAACCCTAGAGTAAGTGGTAACACCGATATACGGTGTTACAAGTTAGATCGATTCGTAGTTAATTAGTATGTTGTTTTATTACTGTGTTTGTGGATTGGTTGATTTACTTGCAGGTTTCTAATATTGAGATCTAATTCCGGGTTAGGTACCGAATTCGGCTTTGTGTCTCTTTGGTTAGGTTACTCATCCAACTCTGTTTTCCTTTTTACAAGTAGCTTTAGTTATGGATAATCGGGGTAGCTTGGAGCTGGACGTTAGGACCACCAAAGTAGATTTGCATGCCTTTATGTAAATGGTATTTTATATTTGTTGTGTTGACTCGATTTGGCATTAGGTCGGGCGCCAGTCTTGATTTAGCGGGACGAGTTAGTGGATAAACTGGTCTATGTTGTGGAGTAAGTTTTGGGACTCTGATCGGATTTTCCCTAGCCCGTCACGTACCGCTTCCAGACCATGGTTTTGGGTTGGACGGTCAGTCATGTTCTTGTTTGATTGTTGGCTGGCCGATTGGCTCTTTCATCTTTAACCCTAAGTGTTGGTTAGTCTATCAGTCATGTTCTTGTTTGATTGTTTTCCGGTGGATCATCCATATGTCTAGGACGGTCTGTGGGTGTTACAGTGACTGTTACTGGATTGGCAGCTTTTTCCGGGTTTGATTCTTCCGGACTGACTGGAGCGTTTGGCTCAGAAGTCTGATTGCTTTCCTATTCTGCAGACGTTGCTTGAGGAGATGATTCTGGATAATCTTTTCCAAATCACTTTCATTCGAGAGTCGAGTTATTTTCGTACGTTTTGGTTTGGCCATAGAGGTTGTCATGATTTTCTGCAGCTTGAATTCTGCCAGGAAGCAGAGTCGCGACTGTTTTTGGCATACCCATATTATTGCAGTTCCTTTAGGAGTTGGGAACTTTCTGCAAATGTGATAAGTCGATGGGACCGCCTTCATGGAGTTTATCCAGGTCGTTCCCATGATCACATTGTAGATGGCCGGATGGTCAACGACTGCAAAGTCGATGATCTTTGTGACTCCTTTGGCAATGAATGGAAGCTTAATCGACCCAAGAGTCATCGAGGTTGTGCCTGAGAAACTGGTTAGCGGTTTTGGCGTTGGTACGACTTTGCCTAGATCAATATTCATCCCTTGGAGGGTTCCGCAGAAGATGACATCGATAGTGCTCCCTTTGTCTACAAGGACCATGGCGACTTCGAGGTTTCTGATCACGAGTTCGATGACGAGAGGATCGTAGTGAGGTTTGTTAGTTCCAACAGTTTTGCTTTCTTCAAATGCGATTATATCGTTTGGGAGGTCGAGGGGCGGAGACCAGTTTATGCTCGACTTGGTCTTTCGCTTATAGGCCTTGATTGACGAGACGGTGTTGTGGCAATATTATGATTCTCCGATGATCATGTTTACAATGCGGTGATTGTCTTTCCATCTATCGTCTGGCCTTCTTCCATTTTTTTTGCCTGACTGATTCCCTTGAGGAGAGCTCTCCGACAGCATGGTTTTATCGGTCTTTGTAGGGTGATTGGTGTCTTGAATGTGATCCTTTATGCTGGTAACTTCGGAGATTTATCCTGCAAGTAATTTTGGTGTTAGCCTCGCGCCAAGAACTTTACAATTTGTAGTTGAGTGGCCTCTAGTCTGGTGAAACTTGCAGAAGGTGTTCTCGTCGTATGAGGTGTTTCGGGTCCATGTGTTTCCCAGCGTTCTTCCTTGTTCTAGTGCAGAGTTGATGGCGTAATTATGCGCTCCTTGGACGTCCTCCCCTTTGTGATGGACATACATGTTGTTACGAGAGGTTTTCTTTCTCAGCTTTTGTTATGATGCGACGTCTTTAGAAGATGCTTTCAGCGGTTTGTGTTTTTGTGATAGGACTTTCATCTCCTCTTCGATGATATAGTTTGTGGCCTTATGGAGAGCATCCATGATGGTGTGCGATTTCTCGAGGGATATCCATTTCATGAACTTTAACTTGTACCAGAGTGTTTTTCTTACAGCGCCTACTGCCACTTTACTACTGACTCCGCTAACCCTTGACATGACGATCTTGAATATGTTTTCAAATCTTGTAAAGGTTCTTCTTCCCTTTGATATAAGCTCCAAAGATCGACACCAGAGGGTATCCTATCCATTAACATGGAATACTGCTTGAGAAACTCAGAGGAGAGTTAGCAGAAACTTCCGATGGAATTTCGCTTCAAGCGAGAAAACCACTCAAGTGCTGCTCCCTGGAGATTCTCGACGAAGAGGAGGAAATAGCCAGCGTCTCTTTCGTTCTCCCTGAGTTTGGCCCTTCCCATCGCGATCTGGAAAGCCTGCAGATGCACTTTGGGATAGGTAGTGCCATTATACATTGGGATCTTGAATTTCCCAAGGTCTGAGACTTTTGTCTCAGTAATACGGATAGTGAACATAGTTTTGCGATCTTCCTTGAGAAGTCTATTGATCTCGGTGCGGTTCTGGTAGCATAGTGAATTTGCGACTTCATCGCTTTTACTTCCGCGGCAGTTTTTCCGATATACTCACAGAGAACATGTATCTCATCGAGATTGCCGTCAGCAGTTTTTCGACGACTTTTGCTGCAAGTGATAAGTGCATGTTCCACGACCAACTCTTCTTGTTCTACCCAAAATATATTTTTCTTCTTCTTTAGTCATGGGCTTCTTGAACAATGAGTTTTGCTGAGTCATCTGGCTTCTCATCCTTCTCGGATGCGCATCAGCGTCTTCTTCAGAATGATCTGATTGATTGCTGGAGTCCACGTTAACTCGCTTGACTTTGTTTTATTTATCTCCCTGTTTTGGAGGCGGAAGATCTGTGTTTTTCCACACTACGACAGGAGTTACTTCGTCAGGGTTCTGTCCCGACAGATTTCTCCGTGTGTTAACCGACCTGTATAGCGGAGTTGCAAAATTGAGTATCCTTCCCATGTGGCCTCTTGTAGTCCCACATTGGAAAATACCCCTTGTTCTTGCTGTTAGGATTTGAACAGGAGGGTTTTTATGTATGTCAATGCAAACTCTATCAAATTAACCCTACGAACTACTCTTGCCAAGAGAGGTCAAATTATAGTATTTAGGGATCGAATCCACAGGGAGCGTGGGCACACAATAAACTCAATACAGTCGTGATTAAGCTAGGCAAATAGATTAATAAGCAGTAAATAAACTATATGAGATAATTGGTTGATTGGTAAATAAACAATAATAATAAATAGTTAGATCTAGGGTTTCAAGCAAGTGGATTATAGAAGATAGAAGCCAATGGTATTAATCATAGAACTCGATATCTAATGTAAAAGACTTTCAGTTCTCGCTGCGAGTTTAATCTATTGACTAAGCAGATATAGCAGCTCTCGCTTGTTGACACGGAATGACCATCGATCGATGGCAATGATCCTGCATCGATCGATGGTCTCTTGAGTCAAGCTTTATGACCTAATTTGATAAGTTCACTAAATTAACTAAATCAACTCCCGTTTGTTTCTAGCAACCTAGCTCAACAGGATTAATTTTGGTAGTAGACCATGCTCTCGCTTGCGCCTAACTATCCTATGATCATGGTTCTAGTTAGCTACTCTAGAACACAAGCAATAAACAAAATTCTATTGATAGATCTAATAATCACCCTAGCAATTCTATTGTTTGGCTAATCCATCAATACCACTAATAAACTCTAAATCTAACAAAGATCTACTCAAACATTATCTTTGTCACATAAATCTTAGATGAATAAAATAAATATAATATAAAGAACCAAAGGAGTTCCATGAGGACTAGGAGTTCCTCTCTTCTCTCCTAACCTTAGAACAATAAATAGAATAAAACATTATGTAAAACTTTGTCTCTTGTAATTGTGTTATCTTTTGTTGTCTTCTCAAGACATGAATATAAAGCCCTAAAATTAGGTCAAAACTTGTCCAAGGTATTTTTGTTATTCTGACTTGGGCTTTGATCATCGATCGATGGCAAGTGTGCCACATCGATCGATCTCGAGCCTCAATCATCGGTCGACGCCAAGTGTGTTCCATCGATCGATGGCTTTGTCGACTCCCTAGATGATCAGCTACAAATTCTTCTCCTCTAGATGCTCCAAAAGCATTCATGGACCAGTAAATAATCTAAAACATAGCCTAGACACACATAATAGACTCTACATTGATCCTATAACATGGACTAAAACTAGTAATAAATAGGCTATATCAGTCACCATACACCATCGATTGATGGAGAAGGAGAGCTGATTGAATATCACGACTTAGTATCAGAAGACGCCAGTTGAGCGAAAGTGGATAAACGCGCATCGATCAACGCAGCTCATTCAGTGTCAATCGACATTGAGAATCAGAAGAACAAGCCTATCTGTAATATTCCCTACACGTCTCAACATCCTAGATCGATCGACATGAGACAGCATGCATCGATCGACAACACCCTTCTGAATTTCCATAAACTTTGTACTTCTACTGCCTATTATCCACATAATCCATCATCGATCGACGGGATCAACCCAGCATCGATTGACAGCTGTATCGAGCAAGGTGCGAGAGCCTATGATGCTAAGGGCAGAAGAAATTTTCATTGGGAAAAGAAAGATGAGTATGGCATCTACAGAGATGAGAATGATAATGCACGAGCTACAGACATAAGAGTAGTGAATGTGCAAGCTGAAGACATCAGAGCAGTTCTAGAGAGAGCTACTATGTTTGAGAAGAGCTACAGATGTTTACCAGAACGTGAAACAAGGATCAGTATGCATATGGAGAATCAAAGGACATACAACAGAGCATAGATTGATGATATTGTGCATGAGATCTACAAAGCTCAAGAGATGTCTCTAGATGATTTCTACACGAGGCTTGATGATGTCTACTATCCTATAGACAAGTGCCTCACCTGTCTGACTACACGCATGGACGAGATGAAGAAAGATTTGGATACTATACAGAGACAGCATGCGACTAGGCCAGACGAACGAGCATCGATCGACGGCACCCTACGCCCGTCTATCGACACTGAAGCCAACCGGCAGAACACATCAACATAAACACAATTGGAAGATAGGTTTGATGAGATTGCTTTTTCTCAGAGCCTAATGAAGGAAGATATTTCTCAACAGTTTGAAGATATATCATAGACTATAGCTTCAAGACTTAGAATGTTACAGCTCAATATCGAGAACCTACAAAGAAGAATGCATTCAATGGAGGTTGCTAGAGAAGTTATAAAGAATGAGAAAACCATAAGTGATGAAGCAATGAGGAGATTTATTGGTACATGGTACATATGAGCAGAGAAGATGTAGACACTTGTTTTCCAAGTGTTGATCCACCTCTATACTAGTCAAAAAGTTCTAAACACCGAGCTTAAGACTGTAACCAAGCGCTGAGTGGGAGGCAACCCACTGTTTAGTAAGTTTTAATTAGTTTTAGATTATATTAGTCTAATTTCGAATTTTATAATATTGTTGCAGGCTTTTAAAAGAAAAAGGAACATGAGTTTGCACAGAGCATCGATCAATGGCTGGCCAGCATCGATCGACAGAGCAACCCTAGAATCAATCAATCGCCACTTAATTGTTGATCGATGGTCACCATCAGCAAGCAGGTATACCATTTTCCTTGATTAAATTTTGTCCTTATGGTTTATTTGCTTCACCAATCTCATATTGTATAACACTGGTGATAGTGTTGTTTATGTCTTGGGGAGGTTTATTAATATTGTCTTCTATTTTGAGTCTTATACTTATAATTAAAAAAATAAAAAAATAAAGAGAAAGCAAAAACTTACAGGTGCAACATTGATCGACACCATATAGGCACCATCCGTCAACAATGGATCGCGACCATCGATCGACCCCACCTGCATACCATCGATCGACGCTCTCTTAAAAAGAGAGGTATTGAGTTTCCTACTTAACTATTTACTTATGATTTAATGTTTCCTAACCAATCCGAGGCGGATTACACTGGGGACAATGTAATTTAAGTCTTGGGGAGGTTCGCTAACGCTATTTGATTTGTTTTGAGTTTTATTTGCTATATATATATATATATAAGTTTTTCAAAAAGTTTTTTTGAGTCAAGAAGGAGATTATAATCAAGATTTATTATTGACTAACCACACTTTAGCACCATTCTTAGAAGGTTGTTTGCAGAGATTACTAGAGATACTAAAGTGGATCATCCTGCCACTATACTACACTTGCTTAAAAAGTTTGAAGGAACCAAAGGTGATTTCCAACACTAATCCTGACATTATTAGCTTGCTTTGGGTCTTGGTATACAGTGAACTGGATTCCTTTTGCAAGTCTGAAGGTACAAGTTATTGCACCTTTGGTTCCCTTCTCTCTCTCTCTCTCTCTCTCTCTCTCTCTCTCTCTCTCTCTCTCTCTCTCTCTCTCTCTCTCTCTCTCTCTCTCTCTCTCTCTCTCTCTCTCTCTCTCTCTTCAGCATCTATTTAAAAGCCTAAAAGATTGAGATGGCTTCCAAGATGCAGATGGGTAGGTACATTACCAATGACCCCATTATTCTAATTCAGAGGAATGATCACACATTGTTGGAAGCGAGGGGTATGTACATTACCAATGATCCCACTATTCTTTAAAAAAGATCCAGAGAAGAGAAAAAAGAGGGAAGAAAGGGATTATAGAATAATTTTTGCCTAGTTGTTCAGATACTTGCAGAGGTAAGAATCCATGTGTCCTTTGATCGATACTCCCAAGGTAAAGCATGCACATTTATTTTTTGCAAAGAAATGAGATCAGTAGAGGGGCGAGTGTAGTATTTGCTAAGTTGTTGGTAGAATGGATTTGGTTGCTATACTAGGATAGGGTACATAAAGTTTCTCTGTGATTTACTTGATAGGATGTGGCTGCAACAAAGTAGGGTGATAGTTGTACTTAGATATTATGTGAGTCTCCATTTTACAAAATCTCTTTCACAGACTTTGTTTGCTTGAGGACAAGCAAAATGTTGAGTCTTGGGAAGTTGATATAGCCTACTTATTACAAGTTTTAGGCCATCTTATAGGCTCTATTTAGAGTTTATTATGTGTGTCTAGGCTATGTTTAAGAGTATTTACAGACCCAAGAACATTTTGGAAATATATGAGATACTTGGAGCTTTTGGAGCATTTAGAGGAGAAGAATCCATAGTTGTTCATTTAAGGAGTCGACGAAGCCATCGATCAATGACACATACTTGGCGTCAACCGATGATTAAAGAACAAGGTCGATCGATGTAGCACACTTACCATCGATCGACGTCCGACTCGCAGACAACAGATTTCAAAGCCCAAGTCAGAATGACAAAAATGTCTTGGACGAGTTTTGACTTAATTTTAGAGTTTTATATTTATATCTTGAGAAGTCAGAGGAAAATATAATAACACAACATTAGACATAGCATTTTATTCTATTCATATTGTATTAGGGTTATGAGAAAAAGGAGGAACTCCTTCAGAGTCCTTATGGAGCTTCTTTGGTTTTTATTTATATTTCATGTCTATTTCATCTATGATTTATGTGACAAAGATTATGTTTGAGTATCAATTAGATTTAGGGTTCACTGATAACAATCATGGATTATCCCAAAAGTAGGATTGCTAGGTTAAGTTAATATCCATCAATTGAGTTGTGCTTAATGCTTGCATTCTAGAGTAGCTAACTAGGATCTCGATGATAGGACATGGACAACTACGCGAGTAGGTTCTGTGTCAGAATAGATTATGTTGAACTAGGCTGTTAGGCGCATGCGAGAGCTGGTCTAATAAGTCTGGTGGACTTATCAAATCTCGCTTACACTTTCTTCTGATTTCACTGTCGATCGATACCAGGCCTTAGCTGTCGACGATGGTCTTTCCTTTTGCTCGCATACGAGAGTTAGAGTAAAAAAGGTCAGAATAGTTAACATTTGAGTTCTAGTATATTTACATTTTTGTGCTTTCTATCCCCTATAATTCATTTAGCTTAAAACCCTAGATCTAGCATATTTACATTTATATTCACATCTAGTTAATTAATAGCATATTTCCATATTTTTATTAATAGCATATTTCCATATTCCATCCTATCTCTTGATAAAGAATATTTTCTTAAATTGATTGTTCACCACTAATATATATATTTACCTAGCTTAGTCTTTAGAAATAAGAAATCTATTGTGTGTCTTTGCTCTTTGTATATTTGATCCCTAATTACTATACCCGATCTCTCTTGGCAAGAGTATTGTTTGTTTGTTAAGATTAGGTTTAATTTGATAGTTAATTGTTTAGGATATTTATACCTGCTAGAACAATAAACTCACCCATGTCACCATTCTACCAAAATTGAAATTTAGCCAATACCTCTCTTTGCTCAACTTCTGCATACAAAATGGTTCTAACAATACTTCGTACTTGTTCTTGATCATATGTTCCGTCCTTATTGCTGATACTATTGAAATCTCAAATTGCTTCCTCAATTTTTGAAATACCAGCTTTCCTTCTTCTCGTTGAATGCTACCTTAACATTTTTCCAATCCATATTTACTCGGAATTAATCCAACCAGTTAGATCCTAAAATTTCTTTGAACCATTTATCGGGTAATGCAATCACACAACTAAACATGTCCACACTTTCCATCATCATTGAAACATCTTGATAAATGAGATGCTACGTGAAATTCTCCATGTCCGGTGCGCGAACAAATCTGATCTCTTCCTCAAACACATTCTTATGTGACCAATGTTAGGCGACTTCCTGGTATACAAGAAATGCGACACCCGTTGTCGAACAAAGTGTGGCATTCACCACTACCCCACTAACAAGGGGATTGACTCCATCCTTACATCTAGATCGTGTATCCTTGATACCATTTTCTACTTAGATCCCAAACCATACACGCATCCTTGTTGTATTTTAATCGATCCATTCAGCTTCCAGCAAGTGTGTTACACCACCACACGAACATCCAACACTTTATAGTTCCATGAGAAACCAACTTACTTCATTCACAGAAAGAAATTACTTAGTATCTCTCACAGTCCCAGCTAGCCAAGTAGTCAACCAGCAATCGATGTTGACAATTGCTTCATACCTTCAACATTGATCCACTCCTTCACTAAAGTTGACATGTCTCGATCCATCACCCCCAACTTTAAGCATATTCTTCCAGCTGACTGAACTAACTCAATACCTTTATTGCATGCCCTTTGAGAAACCCGATAATCGACACTTCTTTTTCGTCCTTAACAAGACTAAAGTTAGGTGATGATTGTTTATTTAGTTTCTAGTTTTTAGATTTTGGTTTTTGGTTTTTAGATTTTAGATTTAGATTTTTGGTTTTTGATTTTGCTGTAGATTTTAGTTTTTGGAAAACATGAATGGTGATTTTAGATTTTGGTTTCTAGTTTTTGGTTTTTATTTTTAAATTAATAAAATTAAAATATTATTAGTAGTAAAGTATTTATTCTGGAAATAATAAAATATAAAATATTATTATAAAACACACAAATAAAATATGTGTTATTAGTACTAAATTTTGTTTATTAATAATATTAAGATAACTAAAATAAATTTATTTTTATAAATTATGGTAAAAAGCAAAAAAAATATGTAATATTATTAAATAAAAATTGCTTTACAATGTAGTATATGTATAATACATGAAAAATATTTCTTTCTTTTTTCCTTGGATATTAGTTTTTTATGGTCATATTTATATTTATATTTTTAGATATTATTATATTAGTTATTTTATTATTCTGTAAATATTTAGTTTTTCTAAATTTTATTTGTTATTTATCTAATTATTTTTAATATGATTTATATGTAATTTCCAATAAATGTGACATGCCAAATAAATAAATCAAAAATTAATTATATATGTTATCAATAAAATATGTAGATTGGTTTATTCTGCAATTAAAAATTATGTTAATTTTATTACTTAGATAAGAACTTTTATATTTTTCATATTATATTTAGATGTAAAACATTTTAGCTACCTTTAGTTATTTGGAATACTTACTATTTTATCATTTAATATTTTCTAGTGAATTTGTTATTATATTAATACATAATAAATATACAAATATTTTAATTAAAAAAATCAAAACCTAACGTGCATTGTTGGGAAAGCCAAGAAAATATAGTTTTTGGCTTTTGCTTGAAAATAGGTAGTTAACTCCAAAAACTAGTTTTCCTATATTTTAGGGAATCCATTTTATCAAAAAAACTTGATTGGTTAAAAATTGGATTTCAGAAAAACAAAAAACAAAAACTGTTTGAAAAACCACAAACAATCAACCTCTTAATTTTCACTAACTTCCTGCAAACTCTTTAACACAATTTTGCTTAGCCATTTGCTAAGCAGTCCAACCATAAACACATACCAAGAAATACATTAGAAACATCATACAACACATCCTTCGCGTGACACGTAGACCATCGGTTCCTTTCCACCCTTCCATAAATCCTATTTATATACTTCATACTAACTCTTATATTGATGAACAATTAAAAATTTCGCAAAAAATATTTTTACATTTTAAAATTAAATTATTAGATCAAACTACGATGTAGACAATATAAAAGTCTATGTTGTAGACTTCTTTCGTAATGTGATGACTTTTAAAAGACATAATCGTAAAATAAATTATGGTTTTTGTTTAGTCATAAAGATTAAATAGAAATTTTACCATCTCATTAGGTTAGTTTTGCATTGATTGAATATGTGAGCTACTTTTACATTTCAAATCAACATTTTAGTTGTTTTTGGCAAATTTCCTTAATATTATGTATTTTACTAGTAAATTTTAGTTAGAAGAAATCATACTAACACACAATATGAAAAAAAACCAAAGCTTTCGTATAAAATTCTAAATATTCTTCAAGATACATAAGTTTTTATATCAAAGCCCTCCATACAAGATTTTGAGTTTCCTGATTCTAAAATTTGACCATGTTTGCCCTTAGTATATTAAAAACATTATTTGTTGCTCGTTTTTTTCATCTCAAGATCTTCTCTTTTGAATAACATTCCTATATGAAACCAATAACCACACAACTTCAACTTGTCTTAAACATCTTCCTCTTCCACCTTATACCACACATGAATTTGATAAAATCCAAACCATTAAAGAGCAACACATGTTGAATCCCTATTGTATTTAGTCATGTATGTGATGACCATACCAGCCTTCACGTCAAACCAACACATTTGAGCGACCAACGCTCCATCCAATCATTTAACGACAATCCGCAATTCGTCTAATAAACGCTGAGTGATGACTACAAAAACAATTATCGTATAACCAAAAACAAAAATTGTATGATAAAGTTTTCATACTGAAACTCAGTCCTAACAACCAAATGGTTAAAGGAAAGTTTGAACTTCTCGTCAATTCACCAAGTTCTACATGCTTCATAAAGCATTTCAAATCCGCAATGTTTCACATGGAAACGCGGCAAATGAAGAAACAATCATCACAAAGCTCCTAGAGCTATATAGAATGACTTCCCTACGAATACACGAAATATATCTCAGAAGACCAACTCTTCACAAAGAACGGTAAAGGAAAAGGCTTCTTCCCAGGGACAAATTTATGTGACCCCTTGGTCCTTTTTTCGCAGTCACAAATCAAACAATTTAACATTCAAACATAAATAACAGTTTTGGCTACGAAACATCTGCAAACAAACCAAAATGTTTATCGGCCGCAAGGTCAAAACAAAACCTTTACGCCACCGCAAAAACATCTCCAAGCCCGAAAACGTTTCAAACAAAAACGTGGCATACAAAAGAAAACTTATATAAAAATGTTTTTTATTAATTCGCTATACAAACAAACTTCGGCTGCGAAACCTCCGCAAACAAACATAAGTATTTCTGGCCACAATGTCAAACAAGACCTTCGCGCCAAACACGAAAAAATTCTCTAAACATGTTCTCACAACATAAATTTTTACTCGAAAGAAAAAAAACACTCTTTAATACCGCGAGATGTCGCAAATGCTTGAAGAACTGACTTTTTACATTAAACATCTTCCTTGATGAATGTTCCATCTTGGAAACTCGAACAGTCATACGCACTAACATCTTTAGTTTTGTTGCAATCAAAGTTTCCATTGAGATTTTATGAAGAACAAGCAAGATGTTTTTTCTCGTAAAAGTTCACGTCAAACGTCAAAGACGATACTTGTTAACTTAACACCATGGTATCTTTGACTAAATGAATTGACTTTTATCAGTTTATAAGACCAACGACATAAAACCGTATATCAGACACATCGATGGTTTTTCCAAGAAAAATCATAGAAACACATGTCATAAAACGGTCTCAAATGGCCTAAAACATGACGAAAGACCACTTATGGTTTAAAATGAGAACATGCCCGAATGCAATGACTTTTTACTCGAGTTGGATAATGAAAAATGGAAGAATAGGATAAATGTGAAGTTACCAAGATAAACATGGACTTTGAGAAGATAAGGCAAGATCTTCGCAAAAAGATAAACTCAAATCTCGAGGGGATCAGGAAAGAGGGCCGGCTCTAAAGGCATATATAAGCACATCCGGGGCAGAGGAGAAAGAGTATGATCTTAAGTTCTTAGAAATCTCTGCACATATAAGCTGTATGAATTATTCTCATCATGCTTAGTTTTTTGTGACTTGCACTCGATTACTAGACGAACTCGCAAAAGCATTTCAAACTCTTGTTCAAGTCTTTTTAAATTGAACTACGGTACGCTTGATCCTCGAAAGGGGTGCGTAGGCAGCCTTTCATAGGATTCAGTCCGAGATCAATAAAACATTTTTCCATCTTTTGTTGTCAAGATGCAACTCAACTAGGTTTAAGGATTTAGGTGACTAGAACTAGAAAACTTGCTGGCAGCTCTGACGGCAAAGCTGTTACAATCTGTTGTAACAATTGATACGCTCTTACGCTGAATTTAAATAAAGATGTACCTTTTCTATATTCGTTTGGTTATCTATCTTTTATTTTCTGCATTTATTTGATCACTTGTCGTTGGTCCTCGCAGAGAATCCAAACCTCAAGGAAAGCTATGCTTTCTTCCATAACAAATTTGACAATCCGAATTTTGGTTCCCACAGTCTCCACGGTTTGTACCCCTTCCTCTTGTTAGGCATGATGAATAAATAACAAGAATGCAAAGATGTATGGATCATCTTCACAAACAAAGCTCCACATCCACCATGTCCAAGAGATTTCATTACTCCGTCCAAGGTGAAAACCTTCAAAATGGAAGCTTTCTCTCTGTTCCAGAAGATGGCAAGTTACAAACATGAAGAGAAAACGGGCGAGGATGTCTGAAAGAATCAAATCTGACCTCTAACATAATATACATCAATAGCTTGTATTGGGGATTGGAATACACTAGATCGGATCCATTTCCCAGGTATCAGATCCCTCGCTTAGGTCTAGAAGGTAAAACTTTGTGTGTTTCTGCTTCCTCTCTCTCTCCCCTTTAGAGCATGTATATATAATTGTGGAAAGATAAGAAAGGGATAAATATCAAAAAGATATGAACATGAGTTGGTGGCTACAACCATTAGAGCTTGATTCGTGGAAGCATGTCTAAAAATCTCGGTCAATTAAAAAGTAAAACAATACCCTTCAAAGAAAGGAGACATTGACTGAGTGGAGTGAGAAGACAGAGAGGAAAGGGATCAGAGAAGACTATATTTGTATTCAGATACATGTTTGGGTAAGAGTCCATGTGTCATGTGATCGATACTCTCAAGATGTGTCTACATATTTATCTCATAAATGAGATCAATATAGGAGTATATCAGATGGTGACTGGTGAGCTGTGGGCGGGATGGTCAGGTTTCTTAGCTAAGGCTAAGCACATGGAAATGCCTCTAAAGTTGTTACTGATTTGATGTGTCTTACAACACTGTAGAGGTGATGGTGGTGGTTGTAAAGAAAGGTGAATCCATGCGTCTTCAAACCTCTTCCACATGTTTATTTTATATTTTACTTGAGAGCAAGAAAAAGATAAGTGTGGGAAGTTGATATACCTTTGTTTTTACCGGTTTTAAAAATAGTATAAGTCCATTTATAGAGTTTTATGTTATGTTTCAAGTCTGCTTTAAAGTCTTTTCAGGTCTAGGTACATATTGGAGCATTATAGAGATTATAGAATCATTTGGAGCTTAAAGTGAAGAAACCCTGAAGTGCTGAAGTCGGACTTGATATTTACAAGTAGTGTCGATCGACACTCATTCGATTTGGTGAGACCCGACTGAAGTTTCTAGACGTGTTTAACTTAATTTTCAGCCATTATTTAGGCTAATAACTTTTTGACATTATAGAGGTTCTGGAGAGATGATGGGGACTCCTTCAGAGATTGATTGTAACTCTAGTATTTCTTACTCTTGTTATTTTATGTAATCTATTCAGACTTTTATTATCTTTTCCATGATCATGTATGAGTACTTTCATTTTAGATTTAAGGATTTTCTAAGGTTATGATAAACTTTTGATTTATATAACTGCTAGGATAATCTTATTTCATCCTTCATCGTGATTGATCTTATTGCTTGTTTCTAGAGTAATTAACTAAAAGCTTGATATTAGGATAGTTGTGAGACACGATAGTGTAATCAACGCGTGGACTGTTTTGTGTTTATATTGAACTAAATTTATAGATTCAAACTATATGTTTTTGTTTAGCTACTATTTTAGGTTAAAACACTATTTTAAAATATTTTACAAAACAAAATATTTTCAAATTTTCTAAATGTATAGTTTTAGATCTGAAAATATTTTGGTAGTTTAGACTTCTGATGAAGTCTAATTGAAAATTAAGGCTAGTAGATATCAAATTAAGTTTACTACACCATAAACTTTAACTAGATTTCATAAGAAGTCTACTAAAATATGATTTAAATTTTTTATCTTATGTTTTTCTCATAATTTTATTTTTTTTGTAGGTACTTTTTTCAAGACTTCATTTGAGACATCAAGATTATGAATAGTCAAACACTCTAGAGTTTTATTAATAAATTGATTTTGTAATAATTTATCATTATAAAATATTTATTTGCAAATAATTATTTCGATACATAATCTATAAACAATGTATTCATTTTAGTTGTGTTTCATTTGTATGATATTATTGATTTTTGTTAACAATCAATTTTTCAGAAGATACTCTAATCAACCGAACATTTAAAACCAACATAAGCTAAAACAATAACTAATACACATGTGAGAATAAGAAAATCTATACAAACTTCTCAAGAAGTAAAAAGAGTTAAACTAATTACAAAATTTTCCAATATTAAAAAAAACACTCTTTTACTCCAATGATATTTATTATTAAAAAACCATATGGTTTAAAGTCTTTTAGATTTGCATGGTCTTAACAACACTCTTTTAAATTAAATGTCTGTTATATGAAAATTAAGAGGAATATAGTGTTTGATATTTTAATTTATAATTTTTATATGGATTGTCGCTTGTCAAAAATAAAATGCCACGTTGCCAAATAATTGCAAACAAGAACAAAAATGTGGTTGACCTTAGCCATCGAATAGAACGTTATCCAGAAATCTAACATTTCCACCAATCCTTCGGTTCCTTGGCGATCCAAACAAACACAAGAAAATGCAAGAAAATCTCCATCTCTGAGCACACTCTTTCTCTAGAAAATGGAGACCATTCTCTCTCCTCGTTCTCTATCTCCTCCTCTCATTCACAAACTATCATCTTCTCATCAATCCAAACTCGCTACTTCTTCTTCTTTGTCTCTCTCGAATTCCACCGTCTCTGGCCCGAAACACCTTTCCACCCGGTTTGGTGCTAAACCTGAATCGTGGTTAACAGATGCAAAGCAAGCACTAGCTGCTCTATCTCTATCTCTGGCTCTTACTTTCTCACCTGTTGGCACTGCCTTAGCCTCTGAGTTCAATATTATCAACGATGGTCCACCCAAAGAAACTTACGTTGTTGACGACGCTGCTGTTCTTAGTCGAGTTACGAGATCAGATCTGAAGAAACTCTTGTCTGATCTTGAATACAGAAAGAAACTCCGGCTCAATTTCATCACTGTCCGGAAGCTCACTGTGAGTTTCGTTTTATAATATAAAATATATATATTTGTGGAACCGAAAGTTGAAGCGGAACTGGTTTGCTTAAATTGTAGAGTAAAGCAGATGCGTTTGAGTATGCAGACCAGGTTTTGGAGAAATGGTATCCTTCAATTGAAGAAGGCAACAATAAGGGTATTGTTGTTTTGATTACTAGCCAGAAGGAAGGGGCCATTACTGGTGGTCCTGCTTTCATTGAAGCTGTTGGTGAAAAGATTCTTGATGCTACTGTCTCGGAAAATCTTCCCGGTACGTTTTCCTTCCGGTCTTGTTTTGGACTATACTGCACTGTTAGAATTTCAATGTAGAGATGCTGAAACTAGGTGTCTTCAATCTTGATTTTGATTGGGTTTAGTCTCGGTGGTTTGTATTGGACGTGATGAGTGTTTGAATATTATGATGGTGCAGTATTAGCCACAGACGAAAAATACAATGAGGCAATATACAGCAGTGCAAAACGGTTGGTTGCAGCAATAGACGGTCTCCCAGATCCCGGTGGTCCAGAAGTGAAGGATAACAAGAGAGAATCAAATTTCAAAACCAAAGAAGAAACAGAAGAGAAGAGAGGACAGTTCAGTCTTGTAGTTGGAGGTTTGCTTGTAATTGCCTTTGTTGTTCCCATGGCTCAGTACTATGCTTATGTATCCAAGAAGTAGTGTATTGGTTCACTCTCGTATATACTAAACTGGGCCAGGTCATAACACTGCTACCAACCCGGTTTAATCATGATTTCTTTTTGTTATGCTTTCTTGGTATATTGGTTTATTTGAGCAATATAATAAATACACAATATGACTAGGCCTAAATATGACAACAAAAACGAAATAATGAATGAAACCAACCAATAGGAACATCGTTTTATTATAATTTTATGCCTAGAAGAAAGGGTTTTTGCATCGGATAACTACATTGCCTTTTTTATCAGGTAAATGGTCATGAAACTGTTCATTTTCCGATAATACCAATACTAAAGGTTCGAATGGTAAAAGCAGTTTAAGCGGTGCAAATCAAACAGATTATGCAGATCAAGCGAAACAAATGCATATCAAGTGGATCATGCAGGAGAGATGAAGATCAAGTAGAACAAGTATTTTTATAAGTTATGAATGACATATGCAGTTCAAAAATGCAGATCATATATTAAACAATAAAAATTATACTAAAATATCAAAACACATAATATATAAACAATACATAAACAAAAATAAAATATTTTTTTGTAAATATTTTCACTATATTTATATGCATAACATGAAAATATAATTTATATACATATAACTATAAATGTATTTTTAAGAACAACTAAAATTTATATGATAAAATTAAATCTATAAAAAATAGTTTCATTATTTCATTTCAATATTTATGTTTATAATACAAAGTCATATAAATTTATAAATGATTAATTTAGAAATAATATCTATAGTATTGTTTTCTTAAATAAATATACTTATATATATATTTACTTATCATTCTTAAATAAATATACTTTTATATATATTTATTTATTACTTACCATACTCGTAAGAAAAAGGAATGAAGCACGACACATCACCACAAAAAAAAAACACAACACATCAAAGTATAACACCCTTTTTCCTAAACTTGCAACAATTTTTAATTAAATATACTATATTTATAATAATTAATATATATTTTATAAATATAACAAAAAAATAAAAATAAAAAACAAACTTACCTTACGATGAGAAATAAGGAGAAGCTGCACAACGAGATTTTTTTTATTTTTATTAGTGCAATTCTAGTAAGTGCTTCAGTTACATATAACAAATAAATAATTGTAGAAATAATTCATTTTAGAAAAAATAATTATTGGCTAAAAGAAAGCAGAAAAACGTACATCATCAAAAATTGAGTGAAAAGAATTATATGCAGATGAATTGCCTTTATGCAGAAGAAGACAAAAATATTAGTATATGTACAGTTCTTCGGCTTATTACTTTAAACATTTGTAAAAAATGTGATTGGTAACACAAAAACAGTTCTCCTGCCCAAATGTATGAACTGTCATTGTCCTGTCTTTCCATTCAAACACTAATCATATTTGAGTAATAAGCGGAAATATAGGAACATCTATGACGTCTGACACATCTCTTGAACAACCAATAGAACACGCCTTGTCATAATGATAAAATGCTTTGAAACTGTATCGAAATCTACTTTTATTTTGTTTAAAAAAACCAGCCCTCATCATTTATTCTATGGTCATTTTGTTATTTTCTCAACCATTTTTCTCTTTCATTATATCCACAAACTAGTTCGAAACCCTAACCGAGATGGTTGCTTAACGACTCGTTCAATTCTCAAAAGATCTAGAAGATGAAACGGGCACGTCCTTGCCTGATATGATGTTCGCCAACATAGAGGAACCCATCGGGTTTAGGATTCTTACCTATCAGTCCTCTCGTGCCATCAACACAATTCTGGATGCAGTAGATGAAGAGGAGATCCAGTGTCTCCGTCAATCCTCTTTCGGAAAGTTGGTCGAAATCGCTGAGAAACCTACCTTTTTCGGGAGATTTGCGAGATTCCTTCTTTCTAGTCAATTAAAAGTCGAAAAACACGAAGCTTGGTTCCGATTCGATGGAAATCCAATTAGATTTTAACTGCGAGAGTTTGCGATAGTGACAGGACTTCCTTGCGGTGACTTCTCGAAAAAAACGAAGATGAAGAAGAAGAAAAAGATCAACAAGAAACCCTACTGGCCCGAGCTTTTTGGAAATGTCGAAGAGATGCGTGCATCTAGAGCTGTTAAAACTCTTTGAAAAAAATGGTAACCAATAGAGACATCCGGATGAAACTCGGTTGCCTTACAATTGTATGTTCTGTTTTGCTATCTACCAATCTCCGGATGAAGATGCTGAAGGAACAAGGTGAGCTGCTTTGGGATATCAATGAGTTCTTTTTCTTCCCGTGGGGGCATCTAGCATTTGATATATTGATGACTAGTATCAAAAAAGGGATGACATTTCCCTTTCCCAAAATACAATAGTGCTGAAATTTTTTTTACTAACCCTGCAGCTTGTTATAGATGTTCCTTCCCTGACCGAAGTTGTCCAAGAAGCATGTTCCTCATCCGAATCAGACAGCGACGATGACGAGGTTGATTGTATGGAAGTAAGACTAAGAAGCAGACTTTGAGTCATGGGCATGCTCGTGAAGTTGATAGATTCTTTGTAGCTGAACTGCATACCTTGAAGACATTAAGCTTTCCCAATACCCCAGTCTGACATCCATGCTTGCCCAATGTGGTTTATATAACTGTGGGTCATAGATAGACGAAGGAAAAGAGCTCCTGAAGACTCCACCTGTAACACCCCCGGACCGTCCTAGGCCGGACTAACCCGAAACATCTAGGAAGTGTCACAAGGTTGGCGAGAACCGCAGCTAGTCCAGCCAAAGCTTCAACGAATTCAAAGCCTTGACCAGTCCGACCACGAAACCCGCCCTTCTCGACCTCAGCCTAAGGTTGGCCAACCCGTACTTTGATCAAGAGTTGTGTTAAGTTCGGACTAAAATCATTATCAGCATTCTACGGGGATTTTAATAAAACAACATAATTTTTCTTTATTTTACAAGTCGGAAACTCGACTAAAGTCCTCAGAGTGCAGCATTAAAAAGAAAACAACGAGTCAATCGGGTACCCATGAAAAACAAAGCGAGAGAAAATATAAACATCTTGTCCTTGCAAACAACACCGGAAAACTACGCCTAGCCTCATCCTCTGCACCCCACAAACGCCTGGCCTCGTCCTCCGCACCCCGCAAACGCCCGAACCCCTAAGGTTACCTGCATAGTAGAAGAGGGGATGAGTAATCATAGAATTACTCAGTGAATTCCCAACAATAAACAACAACAACAACTACGCCCTTCAGCCCATGCTCAAAATAAACAACAAACAATCAATCAAACAAACAATCAATACGGGAAAATAGACGTGCAACAATAACTAATGCAATGCAATGCAACAATCAAAGACTCTAATTCCCCAAGTCTCTCCCCGAGACCAAAGACAACCCGATAAACTATTTAGACTCAATCCTAGACTCAATCCTAGACTCAATCCTAGACTTGATCCTAGACTTGATCCTAGACTCAAACAAAAACAAAGCACCAAAGGACGGAGTCTCATGCTACACGCCCCGAGATCCCTACCACAGAGCCCTAACTCTCCATCCTGAACACTCCCGACCACAAACACAAAAGTCACATGACCGGAAAACATTACTTCGGGAATTGGGCTTCCCCCAATCTAACTCGGGCCACATCGTCATGCAGCGCTTGTCCATGGGCGCGACCCACTTCACGTGATAAGCCATGGAGAGTAGGTCACTCCACCACTGGAGAACTGGGCTTCCCCCAATCTAACCCCAGGGTCCACACACATCACTGGATAATTGGGCTTCTCCCAATCTAACCCCGAGATGGCCACACACACAACCACTAGTCTAGACTAAGACACAATCACAACCACAACCAGCATGAGGGAGCTCCGCCTCTAACCAATATACAACACTTAGTCTAGACTAGGGTCCACAACACACAATCACTCGCACACTACTAGTCTAGACCCATGTACACAACATAACACAACAACAAGCATGAGAGAGCTCAACCTCTAACCTCCATGCAACACGCGGTCTAGACTAGGGACATACCTAACGACACAAGCGAGTGACACCCTAGACTCTACCCGGCAATATAGAGAGTTCCGCTCAAATCTCTACGAAAACCCCCCGGACTAGACCTCCACGGTCCAGTCACAACACACGACTACATGCCATGCATTACACCAGACACCAATGCATATGAAACGCCATGAGAGAGTCTTACTCAAATCTTATGCGAACAACACTAAAACATATGCAACTACAAAACTAACAATGCATGCATGTAATCTAACTACTTAACAACACAATGTATAGCAAACAATCTAGCAACCTAACTCACAATGCTCATAACATAACAAAACACTCAAGCATGGGGTCTAGCAACTCTCCCCCCCCCCCCCCCTTACACAAACCGCATAAGCGGTTCCGGCTTAAGAACCACACGATTAAGGCTCTCCAACCTGCATGCACACACGGTTAGCAACACATAACACACACACACACACACACAGAACCCACATAGGTCTTCACAAACCGCAAACAGCTCCAAAAGCACACGACCTAAGAGTTACACCAAAACCGATCAAAAGAGGCTAAAACGGCTAAGAGGATAAGGAACCTAAAACTCTAAATCTAAAACCTTACCACCTCTTCTAGCACACTAAAAGGTCTCCCAAAACTAGGTAACCACACGTAGAGAGCCTCCTACACTCACCTCACTCACTTACAAATTTTATCAATTTTGGGTCACTTTCTCTCCAAGAAAGAACAACAAGAACGACTGAGAGAGAAAGCTAAGGGGTTTCTAAACTTCTAAAAATAATCCTAAGGGTCCTATTTATAGCCAAAGAAGTGGGTGTGAACTCATGACACATGTCCTTACACTTGTCCTCATTTTATGACCAAAATTCATGCATGAGGGATTATGCAATGAATCAAGTCCTTTACATCTCATCTTCTAGAAGAAATACCACCTTCCAGACCTCCTTCAGTGTACGAAATCTCAGCTCAAAATTGCTCTCCAGGTCGCTTTGCCACCACTCCAAGGTTTAGCCTCCAAATGGCCTTAACACACAACACATAGCAAATCTACTTCCCAACCTTGTCTCCCTAGCTCCAGTAGGTCTCTTGGTGTAATAGAAGAAGCAATGCATGTTTGGTTTCGTGGCTGACATGTTTCCATTACCCTTCCTCTTCATTAACTTAGCCACCAAATAGGCTCATTTTAAAACCTTTGGGTCTTCAATCTTCTAACATGTTGTCCTTGTGCTCCAGCCCAATCCAAAACTTCCCTTGGGACCTAAGTGAAGCTTAGATGTAGTGGTTTTCATGTGGTAAAGCCTTACTTCAGCCCTTAGCTGCATTACCATTTGTAGTCTATTTTGGGAACAAATGGTATCTTCATGTCTTCTTGCTCATTAGATGTCTTTTGCCCTTTATTTCTTCACCAAAAAAATCTCATGATTTACTCCAAACCATATCCAGGATTGAAGGAATTTGGTCCCCTCCAAATGGTATGCTCCAATTGGTTGACCGAATAGCTTATGTGGACCAATGGGGTCCATTCTCTCTCCTTTGACTTTGGTTTACTTTGACTTCTGCGTTGACCACTTACAAAAGTTAAGGAATTTTACAAAACATTCCTTTAAACTCATTGACCATTTTTGTACATATTGATTTGGCTTCCTTAGCTCTTGGCTAGCCAATTTTTACTATATCGGTCAAAATTGTCTTCCTCCGGACCATCTTGGTACCATCTTGGTTTGCCTTGACCAAACTCTGCTGAATGTCTTCAAATACCTTAATAAGGTTCCTAGGTTGATCCTAGATTGATCCCCATGCTCCTGGAATCAAAATAGTTTTCTTCAGCCTTCACCCGATGCCACACCTTAGCTTAGAACATCTCTAGAACCTCTATTGATTATCTTCACTTTGGCTCACTCCAAATCCATTCTGACTCGACCAATAATCTTATTTTATCCCTTAAGACTGATTGGGATCAAGTCCCACTTGATTTGCATACTTCAAAATTTCACCATGCTCGGCCTTGTCCGTTTTGAGGAAGGCCTGGGCATTTTACCCGGACCCAAAGACCCGACCCGAAACTGACCCGAAATAACCCGGTCCGGGTAGGAACCGATCCGATCAAATTACCCTATTGGGTCTTGAGCCTAAGGACCCGCGGGTAGAGTACCCGACCTGAACCGTACCCTATATCCGATAGGGTAATTTTAGACCCGAATCAATTACACTAAACCAAGCCTAAACCAGCTTACATCTATCTAAACCAGCCTACATCTATCTCGAAAACCGACCCGATTACTGTCGAGACAACCCAATTACCCGAAAACCGATCCGATTACCCAAAAACCGACACGATTACCCGAAAACCAACCCGAAAACCAACCCGATTACCCAAAAACTGACCCGATTACCTGAAAACCGACCCCAAAACCAACCCGATTACTCGAAACCGACCCGATTACCCGAAAACCGACCCAAAAACCGACCCGATTACCCGAAAACCCAAGAACCAATCCAAATTTTTAAAAACCCAAAAAATGGCGGGTCTTAACGGGTCTTCAAAAGATGGACCGGCCCGACCCGGACCCGGCAAGAACCAAACCGAACCGAGACCAAAAATTTTAAATTACCCTATCGGGTCCTCTACCATTCAACCCGAAAGACCTGAACCCGGACCTACCCGACCCGAATCCGACCCGAGAACCCGAATGCCCAGGCCTATTTTGAGGCTTTAGTTCTGACTCTTTGACCAACTCTTGTTTCCACTCGACCATCCTTCAAAATACTTCGTCCGGACCTCTATTCGTCTTCTTATAGCTTCTCCACACTTGGTTGGCTTGATCCGCGTTCGTTGACTTGATACCCTATACCAGGGGTATTACATTCTCCCCTCCTTAAATGAATTTGTCCCCGAAATCACAAGGCACTTCTATCTTCTCCTACCACCTTTTGAATTTTCTTCAGCTTGTTCCTAACTGCTTATTGCCTTTGTCTTCCATCATGTCTTCCTTCCTTTCCTTCCTTGATTCTTCCTTGCATACTTCCGGTTTACTTGCTTCATTCGGCTTTCTTGATCTATTCCTCGACCCACCTTTGTTGATGCCGTTATCTGCTTCAAGCTTATGATTCTTCCTTTCACTATGGATACCATCATTTGTGCTTTCTCTTATCTTGACATCATCTTCTGGTATTAAACTTCTTCCTACTACCATCTGGTACTAAACTTCTTCTACCTCCATTTGATATTGCTACCAATATCGCCATCCACTTTCACTAGCTCTTACTTCCTCCATTTAGGTTACCACCATTAACTTTCACCTTATGCTGCTTTGGGTTCCAACTCTTCTTGCATTCGCTTTAGCCTTCTTCCATCTATTCTCCCTTTGCTCTGATTCTCACTTTGCAAATGTCTTCTATTTGCCGGTCTTTCCTTCATTGATCCTAGCTCCTTCCTTGCATTTGCTAACTCTTTTGCTCACCAGCTTCCTCTTATGCACCAATTCTTGCTAGTACGATTCCGTACTACCACCGGTTAGCTTATGCTATCCCATTCGTCCATCCTACATCTTGAATACACGTGCGGCTAAGTTCCAGGCTTCTCCTTTGCAGTCTCCACTCAATGTCTCCCCTCCTTGGAAAGAACTTAGTATGCACCATAAGAGAAACACCAAACCTCACTCGAACTTCTTCCCCTATCTTCTTTACATCATTCTCTCCTTGGCTCCATACTTTCTTGGATTTAGTGAAGAGTCCTCCAGACTTGATCTTCTTCTCGACATCATCTTGACAAACTCTTAGGCATTTCTTTTCAAATCAATCACATACTCCTTCGAGATTCCACCATTCTCTACTACACTGAAACTCTCCAGGTCTTCTACTCCCATATCTACCACCATTTGCAATACTATCATTTGCACCTACTAACGCTTCTGAGGCTTCTCAAGCTTCCAAAACCAAATACCACCAATGCCTCTGACTCTCATGACAACAACTTCTTCGATGACACTCAATGATGCTTCAACTCATAAACTCCACGGATGACTCTGAACCTTGCACTACACCACTGACTTCCACCAATGACGTCTCTGAATCCACTGATCTTCACAACGATCACCGCTGGTCCTCGGTTCTTCCATTTGTGCACAAGTCTTCCGTAATAAATCGTGTCATGGTTTGTGTCCTTCCGACACCACCATTTGATCACAACACACTCATGGCTATAAATAAGGGTCGGCTTCCTAAACTCTAGGGTTCACTCTCTCTATTACAACTAGAATCCTAAAGCAAGGCTTAGCTATCACAACCTAATAAGGTCTACACACTCACTACACTAGCTACCCGAACACACAATCCACAACAACCCCACAGAACGGTTGCTCATGCAACACAACAACAACTAATAACACTATTTAAACAACAACCACACAATCAAGCAAAGAGAAGGATCAGCACCCACTTACCTTAGTTCCAACGAGCTCAACGACGAGGGTTCTTAGAAAGGTTACGGTTTCTACGGTCTGGTACTCCCGTTGCGGATGAAGCTGATCGAGCATGGCTGGCAGAAGGAACGACGAAGATGGGTACGGCTCTGGTTACATTGGGCCTTGGGAAATCCACAACAAGGTGTCCACTTCCTGTACACAGAGTGCATAACGCAAAGTAGCTCAAGTCCGGCTGACTCCTGACTCTCCTACATTCTTGACCGCGGTGATCATCCATCCCACACATGACACAGTCTTTTGGTATTGGGGCATCGTTTGAGGCATGCATTGGCACAGCATTCTGTGACGGTTCTCCACTCACTCCGATCTTTCGATTCTGAGTACCTTCCATCATTTGAACTGCTCCACCGATTTCTTGCTGAACTCCCATGTCCACCCCATCTGCTTCTGCCCCGACTCTTTGGTTAGTTGGTGGTGACTCCGTTGGCAGTGGCGAATAATGAAACTCATATTATGGATCAGATGTTTGCCCAACACTCTCCAAACTAAGATCAAAGGATTCTCCAAAAAAAAAAACGTTGAACTCCAAACTGGCATTGGGATCCACGGACTGGACTCTCGAGAACTGATGTCGACAATGTTGATGGCCACCGTGCTGTCCGATGAGATCTTGATGATTTATGGCGGTGGTGGTTCAATGGTCTCCACATCGGATGAGCTGATCTCCATTGCCTTCCACAACTCATTGCCATAGCCGTACTGGAAGTTGAATGAGTCAGATGAATCTTGAGGAATGGCTTCCATGCCTTGGGAAAAGTTCATACCTTCCAAATGATCAGATTCTTCTTCAATCTCTTCAAGTACCTCAGCTTCCTCAAACTCGGATGACCCGGTCTCGTGCAAACTCTTGGTGCTCTCGACCACATTCTCTTCTTCGAAGTTGGAATCAGACTCTGATTCACTGGATGAGCTTGATTCACTTGACCCATCATAACCGGCTGCTCCAGACGCTTGCCCAACTCTTCGTAACAGTACCACATTCCTCATCTTTGGCCCACCTCCACCCTGTCGACCGCCAACACCAGAAACTGCAACGCAAAATAAGGGTAAGATCCTAATTTTCCAAGGACTACACTAACATACCTAATCCTAACCAGAGGACGTGTCAGTTCCCTATTGGTGTTGTTTGCGACTCCTTTTGACTCGATAAAACATATGAAAACCCGCAAACAAAAGCACGGCTTCACAACCATGCTCTGATACCACTATTTGTAACACCCCTGGACCGTGCTAGGCCGGACTAACCTGGAATGTCCCAAAAGTGTCACAAGGTTGGCGAGCATTGCAGCCAGTCCAGCCAAAGCTTCAACGAATTCAAAGCCTTGACCAGTCCGACCACGAAACCCGGCCATCTCGACCTCAGCCTAAGGTTGGCCAACCCGTACTTTGGTCAAGAGTTGTGTTAAGTTTGGACTAAACTCATTATCAGCGTTCTACGGGGATTTTACTAAAACAACATAATTTTTATTTATTTTACAAGTCGGGAACTTGACTAAATTCCTCAGAGTGCAACATTGAAAAGAAAACAACGAGTCAAACGGGTACCCATGAAAAACAAAGCGAGAGAAAATATAAACATCTTGTCCTTGCAAACAACACCGGAAAACTACGCATGGCCTCGTCCTCTGCACCCCGCAAACGCCCGAACCCCTAAGGTTACCTGCATAGTAGAAGAGGGGATGAGTAATCATAGAATTACTCGATCAGTGAGTTTCCAACAATAAACAACAACTACCCCCTCAGCCCATGCTCAAAATAAACAACAAGCAATCAATCAAACAAACAATCAATACGGCAAAATAGACTGCAACAATAACTAATGCAATGCAATACAACAATCAAAGACTCTAATTCTCCAAGTCTCTCCCTGAGACCAAAAACAACCCGATAAACTATCTAGACTCAATCCTAGACTCACTCCTAGACTCAATCCTAGACTCGATTCTAGACTCGATCCTAGACGTGATCCTAGACTCAAACAAAAACAAAACACTCAAAGGACGGATTTTCATGCTACACGCCCAGGATCCCTACCACGGAGCCCTAACTCTCCATCCTGAACACTCCCGACCACAAACACAAAAGTCACATGACCGGAAAACATCACTCCGGGAATTGGGTTTCTCCCAATCTAACCCGGGCCGCATCGTCATGCAGCGCTCGTCCATGGGCGCAACCCACTTCACGTGACAAGCCATGGAGAGTAGGTCACTCCACCACTAGAGAACTAAGCTTCCCCTAATCTAACCCTAGGGTCCACGCACATCACCGGAGAATTGGGCTTCCCCCCATCTAACCCCGAGATGGCCACACACACAACCACTAGTCTAGACTAAGACACAAACACAACCACAACCAGCATGAGGGAGCTCCGCCTCTAACCAACTTGCAACACTTAGTCTAGACTAGGGTCCACAACACACAATCACTCACACACTACTAGTCTAGACTCATGTACACAACATAACACAACAACAAGCATGAGGGAGCTCAACCTTGAACCTCCATGCAACACGCGGTCTAGACTAGGGATACACCTAACGACACAAGCGAGTGACACCCTAGACTCTACCCGGCAATAGAGAGAGTTCCACTCAAATCTCTACGCAAACCCCATACTAGATCTCCACGGTCCAGTCACAACACACGACTACATGCCATGCATTACACCACACACCAATGCATATGAAACGCCATGAGTGAGTCTTACTCAAATCTCATGTGAACAACACTAAAACATATGCAACTACAAAACTAACAATGCATGCATGTAATCTAACTAAACAATACAATGCATAGCAAACAATCTAGCAACTTAACTCAAAATGCTCATAACATAACAAAACACTCAAGCATGGGGTCTACCAACTCCCCCCCCCCCCACACACAAACCACATAAGCGGTTCCGGCTTAAGAACCACACAATTCAAGCTCTCCAACCTGCATACACACACGGTTAGCAACACACAACAAACACACACACACGGAACCCACCTAGGTCTTCACAAACCGCAAACAGCTCCAAAAGCACACGACCTAAGGGTTACACCAAAACCGATCAAAAAGAGGCTAAAACGGCTAAGAGGGTAAGGAACCTAAAACTCTAAATCTAAAACCTTACGACCTCTCCTAGCACACTATAAGGTCTTCTAAAGCTAGGATAACCACACGGAAAGAGCCTCCTACACTCACCTCACTCACTAACAAATTTTATCGGTTTTGGGTCACTTTCTCTCCAAGAAAGAAAAACAAGAAAGACTGAGAGAAAAATCTCAGGGGTTTCTAAAATTCTAAAAATAATCCTAACGGTCCTGTTTATAGCCAAAGAAGTGGGTGTGAACTCATGACACATGTCCTTAGACTTGTCCTCATTTTATGGCCAAAATTCATGCATGAGGGATTATGCAATGAATCAAGTCCTTTACGTCCCATCTTCTAGAAGAAATACCACCTTCTAGACCTCCTTCAGTGTACGAAATCTCATTGGTTGACCGGATAGCTTATGTGGACCAATGGGGTCCATTCTCTCTCCTTTGACTTTGGTTGACTTTGACTTTTGAGTTGACCACTTCCAAAAGGTGAGGAATTTCACAAAAAATCCTTTGAACTCCTTTACCATGTTTGTACATCTTGATTTGGCTTCCTTAGTTCTTGGCTAGCCCATTTTCACCATATTGGTCAAAACTGTCTTCCTCCGGACCATCTTGGTACCATCCTGGTTTGCCTTGACCAAACTCTGCTGAATGTCTTCAAATACCTTAATAAGGTTTCTAGGTTGATCCTAGATTGATCCCCATGCTCCTGGAATCAAAATAGTCTTCTTCAACCTTCACCCGATGCCACACCTTAGCTTAGAACATCTCTAGAACCTCTATTGACTATATTCACTTTGGCTCTCCATTCTGACTCGACCAATAGTCTTCTTTTATCCCTTAAGGCTGATTGGGATCAAGTCCCATTTGATTTGCATACTTCAAAATTTCACCATTCTCGGCCTTGTCCGTTTTGAGGCTTCGGTTCTGACTCCTTGACCAACTCTTGTTTCCACTCGACCATCCTTCAAAATACTTCGTCAGGACCTCTATTCGTCTTTTTATAGCTTCTACACACTTGGTTGGCTTGATCCGCGTCCGTTGACTTTTGTTGACTTGATACCCTATACTAGGGGTATTACACCACCCATAGAGAAGGATTGATACCCTACAAAAGTAAAGAACATAATATAGTTATGTTGTGGATTTTATAAGAAAAATTATACGCCCTTAAGATTTTTTGAAGAGCCATTAGGCGGATATGAGTAACATAGTAGGAAACTATAATAAATTATCGGATTCTCTAATCATACCATAACCTAGAGTAATATTCAACAAAAATACCACCTCTCTCCACGGGGCTTTGAACCTCAGGACTGGCAATCATAGTTACAATGTGCTCATCAGTTTCACCACCATGGCCAAAATTTAGGTTGAGACTGGTTTTGGATTTTGCAATCTCCAAAGCAAATTGATATAGAAGCACCATTTTTTCCTCTTCGACAATTTTGGTAACGACACGTTCACTACAGGTTATTTCCTTGCCTCTAATCATATCTGAAATATAGGGTGTAATTAGTTATACTAGTTTTGGTATATTATATCAATATATATGATGTTCGGAAACCGGATAACAATACAATATTGTGTTACTCCATGATTGAACAAAAAACCCGGATACTCCATGATTAAAGTGGTAGTAGACTAGTGAATCTTTTGGTCTGAGTGTGTACTTATATTAATCATGATTTGCTTTTTGTTGGGAATTAAATTATTGCTATTTGGTCAGTTTGGACTTGTGCTTCGGCCAATGTGAATTTTTGGCTTCGGCCCAAGTGGTTAACATGATGGGATGTAACATATGATCGGTCCAGAAAGTATTCTAAACTCGAGTCAAACAGTGTGGTATGTTTTCAGGTTAGTCCACTCGGTAACACTAAATGCGTTCCTCGCGGAGCCCAGATCACCTGATAGATATATCAAAGAAAAAAAAATCTTAAACACGACAGAACCAAATTGATCAAGTAAAGAACAATGAAACAATTGCTTTGGAACTCATATAATTTTACCAAATCTATTGTTGTATATAAAAGCAAAGCTTCAGTTCATAGAACCAAGTGGTCCATGCGTAGCGTTAAATAATAGCATAAGACCTTCCTTGAAGCAAATCTTCAGATATTGTTGAAACCAACAATGTCGCAGGTCTGGACAAAATCACTGATCGGTTTAAAGGAGAGCTTCTCTTCAATCATAGTGTCAACATAAACAAGATCGGCAACAATGGGCACATGATCTGTAACTTCTTGATACCATAACCTATTGGGACAAGATTTGATGCTCCCCAAAATAATCCTTCCATCTATAGTAGATCTCACATCATTCCTTAGTTTCTTTATGTGGGACTCATCATCCTACGACTTGATATCAATTAAAACTGATGACTTTTCTGATTCTTTCTTCGTAGATGCCTTCACCAAAGTTTCTCTCTTTTCAGCTGCCTTCTCCACTTTGGTCTCCTCTCAAAAAAGGACAACATCATCATCATCCTCGTCTTCATCAGCAGCATCCTTAGAATCAGATACAGAGGTAGTAGCAACAGACTCTTTAACAATGAGAGCTGATCCCTCAACAATGATATCTCTTCTCACAAAAATAAACACATGAGATCCTCAAGGAATCATTGATGTGGATGTACAAGGAAATGCGTTGACATATTGTGAGGTTGGAG
Source organism: Sinapis alba (assembly GCA_012274485.2). Taxonomy (NCBI): domain Eukaryota; kingdom Viridiplantae; phylum Streptophyta; class Magnoliopsida; order Brassicales; family Brassicaceae; genus Sinapis; species Sinapis alba. Next base: position 68,850 of record MU106587.1, read on the forward strand.
ACTTTGCAACCGCATCAAAGACAGTGATATCATTCCTCGAAGCCTGGTACCTAATGATGTATCTACGAGTGAGAAACTGCTCATCGAGCTTCTTAAATTCATTGTCAGTGTTAAGGCTGGAGAGGCGACAGCCATTATTCTTTGGAGATCGAAGGTTAGCTCGAAGATATGGTTACATGGATTGATGTGTGAACCGAAATTCGCACTGTCGATTTTGTAATCTTAAGAGAAGTGTAAAAGATTCAACTTTCCCAGAGGTCCCGGATTATCTGCGTAAACACACGAAACAAAGAAGAAAGAGATAACAAAATATCGAAAGTAAATTGCACCAATGCGTTTTATTGATTAATACAATCGAATCAAAAACTTCTCGGTCTTACAGCCAAACATGAGCCGTCCGACCCAGTCGACCAACCTGACCATGTTGAATCATCCGACCAAGTTGAAACGTCCAAACTATTTGGATCATCCGACTCAGGCGAACCAACCATATCGGTCGAGCTATCCAACCTGCTTGGACCGACCGACCCGTCTGGACCACCCGACCAGGTTCGGATGAATTGTCCGACCTAGAGAAAATCATCCTATATGGTCGAACCGTTCAACCTGCTTGGACCAGCCTACCCGTTTGGATCACCCGATCCGGTTTGGATCGACCGGCGTACTCAAACCATCTGACCCAGTCAAAACATCCGACCCGGGCCAGCCATCCAACCTATGTCGACCACCTGGTCAAACTCAGGTCCGGCCTGGATTATTCGACCAACCGGCCTGGATTATCCGACCAGGACCGGATCACCCGGTTAAACCAATCGGCTGGACTGACCCCTCAACCAATCCTGATCCCTGGATCGGACCAAATCGACCAAGTTCTATACTTTCCACAACTCACTTTAAGCCCGCAACGTTTTACCCACAAAACGCGACATGTAAGGAAAAACTCATAACAAGCTCCTGGAGCTATACAAAACATCCTTAAAAATACACAAAATCTCGGAAGTCTGACTCTTCACGAAGCATAGTGAAGGAAGGCGCTTCTTCCCTGGGATAAATTTACATGACCCCTTTGTCCCAATTCCTCAATCATAAATCAATTAATTTAACATCCAAACAGAGACAACAGTTCTTGCTGCGAACATCCGAAAACAAACCAATTTTTTTCTCTACCGTAATGTTAAAACAAAACCCTTACGACACCGTAAAACATCTTCAAGCTCGCAAAAACATTTCAAGCATGAAATGCGGCATATGAAAGAAAAACCAATCTTCAGCATTGCGAGACGTTGCAAACGCTTGAGAAATCATTTTCCGACAAAAAAAACCTTCTTCAATAACAACATCTTGGAAGACCAAACAAGTCATATGCACTAACTCCTTTCTCGACAACTCTCTAAAACGGTAGCACCTGCAATCGAATTTGTTGCTGATCACAACAAACTCGAAATCTTTGATAAACAAAATATCTTCGGAAAGTAATAGCGGACGCCGTAGAAAATTTCTGAAAAATATTTCCAAAAAACCTAAAACAGTCTGCGACTACAGAAACAAAAACAGTCCATCCGCGACTATAAAAATAAAGCAGTCCCTCCGCGACTATAAAAATCAGTTGTTCATCGATCGACCCCGATGAACACTCTAACCGTTCTAAACAAACGATTAACCTTTCATCGAATTGGTTCTGTAACATCCAACACAGAATAATAACGCTATAAAAGAAACCCAAAAATTTGGTCGCAGTTACGAGACTTAAAAATTGTCCGGAAAGATGCTCAGTTCCCGATTGATGCAAGTCATATAAGCTGAGAACTTATCGCAGACTTAAATATCAAAACAAAATCAGGTTGAAACCGCAAACGAAATACATAAGCTGAAATAGTCATCACACCTCCTAAAACTGAAAGTAAACCTAGGTCTTGCCCTAAAACCCACCGCGCTTGTCTCTAACATCTTTAAGGCATAGTATCGAAATAATACAAGATTCCTAAACTATGTCCCTTCGCTTGTGTCTGCGCGTTTATGAGACTCTTCGGAGGTTTTGGATCCCTCTCATCTAACGTCAACGACAGACGTGACGATCTTCGAGAATCACATGTGAGAGGACATCTCTCATTTTTCTTCTCAGTAAAAACACTTAAATCTCACTCGGGATAACAACCCATAAACTCATAAATCCGTGACAAACGGCCTATAAGGCTAATCTTAAGACCAACACAGGTCCAATACAAAATGCCGTCAGCAGCAACTTGCTCAAAAATCCACACGTAACTAGGCTATAAAGGTCCCACTGCAAAACAGAACTTAAGGATCTTAACTCCAAGACAAACTACGAAAGGCTTGATCCCTTCAACAAGAGTACGTAGGCAGCCTTCCTAAGGCGCAGCACCAATCTTATCACAATCCATTCTTTTCACAAAAGGAGGTAACAATCTTGGCTCTGGATTCCGATTAAACGCTCAAAACTCGCTCACAAAACATCATACTCAAGACAAGCGAGTTGAGGGGCTAACTGTTGGGGTAAAAATGGCAATCTCGAAATCAACGTCTAAGACTTAAAATCAAACCCTTCCAAAAACCTTATGAGGCAACTTCAGAAGAGGTTACAGTTCGAACCAGGTTATCCCACCCTGGGTCAGGGTCAACATGCACCAAAACACCCCACCTAGGTCGGGATCGAGTCCATAAAGCACCCCACCCTAGGGCGGGGCAGAGGTGGACAAAGCACCACGCCTTAGGGCGTTGCATACCTGAACCATCCACCCCGCCCTAGGGCGGGGCAAACACCATACCGACCACCCCACCCTAGGGCGTGGCAAACACCATACCGACCACCCTGCCCTAGTGCGGGGCAAACCTTGATAGACCACCCCGCCCTAGGGTGGGGAAAACACCATACCAACCACCCCGCCCTAGGGAGGGGAAAGCCACAACCATCCACCCCGCGCTAGGGGTGGGGCAAACTAGAACCAATCACCCTGCCCTAAGGCCGGGCCAAGCTCAACTGACCGCCCTGCCCTAGGGTGGGGATGCTACACCAAAAACCATCCTGCCCTAGGGCGGGGATGATCCATGGATCAGTCCTTCCTGCCCTAGGGAGGGGATATCTCATGAGTAGAAGCTTTCTCATCCAAGGATAATCTGTGCATTAACTCTGTAAGTTCTGGTTGAATGACCTTTCATTTTGTCTCAATCAGACATGCCGTTAGGCGTTTACGATAAAAACTGCATGACTCGTCTTTCGTAAAAATCTGAGTAATAGTTCGATAATATGACAAACGGTTGACATACACTAACATCATGACTATGAATCCAAGTACCCCACCCTAGGGCGGGGAAAACTTGAACCAATCACCCCGCTCTAGGGCAGGGCCAAGCTCAACAAACCACCCTGCCCTAGGGCGGGGATGCTACACCAAAAACTATCCCGCTCTAGGGAGGGGATGATCCACGGATCAGTCCTTCCTTCCCTAGGGCGGGGACATCTCATGAGTAGAAGCTTTCTCATCCATGGAGAAGCTGTGCATTAACTCCCAAAGTTCTTATTGAATGACCTTTCGTTTTGTGTCAATAAGACTTGCCATTAGGCGTTTACGCCTGACTCGTCTTTTGTAAAAAATTGAGTAAAAGTTTGATAATATGACAAACAGTTGACAAACACCAACGTCATGACTATGCATCTAATTATTTGTTATCTCAAAGGAAAGTAAAGTTAGTCGCGTTCAAACAGTCTTTTCTTTGAAAGAAATCGTAAAACGCCTAAGTCAGAAAACGGACCAAAAAGGTCCCAACACGGCAACGGCCCACTTACAAACGCTGGATGAGGAAGTGGCCCATTCAGTATGGCGCTTTTCTTTGTTTTGGAGTTGATAAATGGAAAAAGATATAAATGTCAAGTTTTCAGAGAAGCATAAAGATTGAGACGATAATGGTAAGTTCCACAAAGGATAAACTCGGATCAGGAGCATAACGGGAAGACAACACCGACCTTGGATGAATATATAAGCAAGACTCATGACCTAAAGAAAGGGGACTCATTTTTGGACTCTTTCTAGACTCTAGAACTCTCAGTACTTAGAAACCCTAGGTTTTATCTCCGACAAGTTCGGTTTCTATGACTTGCACTCATACTAGACGGACTTGCCCAAGCACTTCAATCTCTTGTTCAACTCTCTAATTGAACTATGTTCGTCTTGATTCTTGAAAGGGGTACGTAGGCAGCCTTTCATAAGGTCCAGTCCGAAATCAACAAAACCTTCTCGTGTCTTCTTCGTCTTTTGTTATCGAGCTGCGACTCAATTAGGTTTAAGGTTTTAGGTTGCTTGAACTAGATAACTTGTTGATAGCTCGTGCGGACGTAGCTTTTATAATCTTTTGTAACAATCGCAACGCTCTTACGCGGATTCAAAATTAGATCTATTTTTCTAAGATTCGTTTTGTTATCTTTCTATATTTTCCGCATATGTTTGGTCACTTGTCGTTGGCTTTCACAGAGAATCCTGACCTCAAGGAAAGTAGTTTTTTTTTTTGCTTTCCTCTATTCATTAAAATCGACGGTGTGAATTTTGGTTCTCACACTATGTTATATAAATGAGTCTAATGCTGTATACACAGATGTGTAATGTCCATAGCCTTCTGGTACACTGTATGTCCCACAAAATAATGCATGTGCGGCTGTGGATTGATGTCTTCTGTACATGGACGAATTCGCCTCCTTTATTTAGGGTTATGAAACCCATATTTATAGTAGAGGTCGTGCTTCTCTCTTAGAATTAGGAAATATTATCTGTTTCTTTAGATAAAAAAATAGTTTCCATTTATCTTGAAGATAGCCATATATATTAGAATAATTATGTTTTCCTTTGGATTTTAGAAGATCCAACCATATCCTGAGATATGAGAAGGTTTATATTTATATGGAAGTTCTTATCTTTACCCAAAGACATGAGAATTAATCTGACCCGGCATCCTGCTCAAACCCGTTGGTTCTTTCTCCTGGATTATTTATCCCAAACAGCCACTATCCACGTCTTAACGTGTTGTATTTTGCTTCCTGCAGAAAATCTACTAAGCTTTTGTCATATGCTGGTGTGACTCGGCCCAGAAGGTTGAGGTAAGCTCCAGTATTATTGATATGTATTGGTGTGAATATACCTGAGGTAGTGACTCACCCGCCATTCTTACTGCTTTCCATGTTTGGATAAGTGGGGAACATGGGGGCTCTCATGGTCAGAAATTTGCACTTTTTGCTCCCTATATAAACTCGGGTTTTGTTTACAGTTCTTTGCAAGAAGACTTTCATGCTTCATGTGATTTGTCTAGCCCTCAGTGTTCTATGCAGGAATATACACATTTCATACAGTAGGTTCCCGCATACGTTTTTCAAGTGCCCTTTATGCAGGAAGTAGGTACATCTGACAACATACTCAAGCTTACGCTGACCTATTCCTGCGTTGGTCGTACAACTTTCGCATCATTTTTGTGGATGTTGGGGAAAGATAATTCAGAAATGAATTAATCCTGCTCGAGAATTACTACATCTCAAAAGCATGATGCCGACCTTAAGATTCCTGCATGGAGAAATCCTGGCTCAAATTCCTGGTTCATTCTTGCCTCCGGTTAAAAGTGAAAGTTCTACTAAAGGAGTTTTTTCCATATTTCTGAATCTGGAAGCGTTTGACCTAATAACTGACCACAATCAAGCTATAAAAGGGGATCCAAACCCTAGAATAAGGGATTGGCATTCAAAGACTAAAATACTAGAGTTAGGTGGCTATAACTAGGGTTTATATACAGCCTACTCATACAATTAATAAATTCTCTCTTTCAGTTTCTATTCTCTTGTTTGTTTATTGTTATTTAGTACCTACAAAGATCCCAGCTAAACATACCCTAATAGTTTGGCGGTAGAAGGAGGAGGAAAATCTAAGGTACGTGACAATGACAACAAACAAGCAAGATGAAAGGCTTCCGGCTACTGCGAGAGAGGTTGAGCTGCAAACTCAAATCAATGCTTTGCAAAGCCAAGTCACCAAGCTACATAAAGCTTGAGGCACAGCCGCAGACAACCTGAAGCTTCTCTCAGAAGTTTAAGTCTTGAAGAACACGTTAGGAGAACACTCCAAGATGCTGGAGCGAATCATAGAGAAGCCCTCACAGCTTGAAGCTGAGAACCTACTTCTCTGAGAAGAGACTAAAGCTTTCCACAAAACAAGAAACAAGCGATGCCAGTTTCAAGCCCAAGCTCGACCGATGCAGCCTTTGGAAACCCCCGACTACTGAAGGAAACAGTACTTGACAGCCTCCACCACTGGATGGAGATACCACAACGGGAACTGATGCTGCAAGAAGAACTCGAGTCAACCTCATGGTAGACAACGATTCCGAGAGAGAAACTGCGAAGAGACACCAGAGAAGCAACATCAAAAAGGTCATTTGTGACTGTATAACTAGAGTGGGTGATATCTAAGAAGTTTGACGCCGTCTAATCGATGGTAGAAAGACTCCATAGAGTATTTCAACAAATCCGAAGAAGCGACTCCAACTCTTATGCCAATACTCCCTTCACGGACGAGATCACGCTAGTAAAAATGCTGAGAAAGTTTTACTCTCCCAACATGAGGAAGTACAACGACACCAATGACCCATATAACGATGTAGCCAAGTACAAGCAACCGATGGTCACCTTAACATGACCACCTTACAATGGTATATCAACTTTCCCAATGGGTCAATATGCTCCTTCGCAACCTTTACCAACAAGTTCATGGAGCAATTTGCGAGCAGCAGGAGCCTCGAGAAGATGGCCGACAACCTCTATGAGACCCTCCAGCATCGAGCAGAGCCCACACACATCCATATAGCACACTTTAACCACAAAAAGTAGACATTCTAGGATGCAAAGCCTCCACCAGAATCTCAGCCTTCAAGGAACTCAACAAATACCAGTGCAAAAACATGGAATACATACCATCCCGAGCGTGGGCGCAGGTAAAATGAGAGGAATACGTCACGAGTCGATCCAAGGTCCCTCCAAATCAGGAACAAAAGGGGACCAAGAAACAACATAAACGACCGAGATTAGAAATTCTATCAGAAGCCTGGAAAAGAGGCAGGAAGTAGGAGTTGAGGCAGGTAAAAAAACCGGCCCCTAGGGAAAGCATAAGGGATGACAATATCCACATCGCCAGACATTTCTCACCTCTCCATCTCATAGGCAGAATTGGTCAATGTTCAGAGGCAGATGGGGCCCCAGGTAAAGTTGCCTCAGAAGATCTGAACTAGTGGTGTAACTTCCATAATGATGACGGTCACAAAACGAAAGATTGTGTTGCATTAAAGATGGAGGTCAACGAACAGATTAATAAAGGACACCTCCGGGAATTCCTCCCTGACATGGCCAATAATCTCCTCAATATGGATACAACTAAACAACTTGTTGGAACTGCTCCTCCCTCAGCACATCGACAAGATAGGGGAATCAACATAATCTCTAGCGGCTCATAAGTAAGCGGTATAACCCAAACCACCTCAAAGAAGACCACCAGAAACGCTAAGAACGTCCTGGAAGCCGAAAGACCTAAAGCGCCTGCTCCTAGAGACAGATGAAATCAGTTTCACAACCAAGGAGCAAGATAAGGTGTTGTCTCTTCATCACGACGCCCTGGTCATATCGATCACTATAGCAAACTACTTGGTAAAAAGGATAATGGTAGACAACGGGAGTTGCACCAATATCGTCTTCCTAACCGCCTACAACAATTTGGGGCTGGAGGAAGATGCTCTAATACGAAAGGTCACCCCACTTGTAGGGGTTAGAGGAGAGGTTAATCAAACCACTGGAGAAGTTACACTGCCAGTATACGCTGAAGGAATCAACATGTCAACCAAGTTCATAATAGTCAACTGCAAGTCATCCTACAACATGATACTTGGACTCCCGTGGATTCACCATATGGGAGCCGTCCCTTCGAAACTCCATCATATGGTTAAATTTCAAAACCTTTGAGGCATAAAGGATATCAAGGAAGATCCAGAAAATTTGTGTTCCTGCTAACAGATTACCCCGAAGGGAAATACAACAATCTTATAACATTTGCAGTAAAAGCCTCCAGCCCCGCACATGGAGGAGTAGGAGGTTGAAGAAATGGACAAGGTGCCATTGATCGAAAGAGATCCAACCAGGAACCTCAAGATATGCTTCAAACTCGCAACATGGTTAAGGTGGAGGTTAATAGACTTCCTCCGATCTAACTCTGACTGCTTTGCCTGGTATCATGTGGACATGTCTGGAATTAGATCTACCTAGAATCGATCCAGAGATCATAGTGCACAAGCTAAAACTCGATCCCTTACATCATAAAGTAAGGCAGAAAATAAGAAAAAATGCCACTGAGAGGGACACAATCATCATAGATGAAGTCAGGAACCTGTTTGCCACCGGATTTATCAAAGAGGTGCAATACCCGAAATGGCTCGCCAACATGGTAGTAGTCCAGAAAAAGAACGGAAAACAGCGGATCTGTATATATTTTACGGACCTCAACAACTCCTGTCTGAAGGATCCTTTCATGTTGCCTCGTATTGATAAGTTTGTCGACGCCACGGCGGGGAACCAACTGATGAGCTTCATGGATGCTTTTTCTGGCTACAACCAGATACTCATGCACCCAGAGGACCAAGAGAAGATCTCCTTCATGAGAGGAGGGAAGCAAACAGCTCCCAATGTACTACGTCAGTAAATTCCTCCTCGACATAGAAACTCGCTACGGCCATCTTGAGAAACTATCTCTGGCCCTAGTTGTTGAAGCCCGAAAACTCCCCTATTTCCAGGCTCATCAAATCATGGTGGTAACTTACCTTCCCATCAAAACCATACTCCACAAGCTGGAGGTATCTGGACACCTGGAAAAAATGGGAAGTAGAGCTAGGAGAATACGACGTGGTATTCAAACCAGCCACCGCTATCAAGTCTCAAGTGCTAGCAGACTTCGTGGCTGAATTTTCTCCCACCATGCTCCCAGATCTAGAGCAGGAAAAATCAACATATAAAACGATAAAGGCCCAAACAAGAGAATGGATCATGTATGTACATGGATCCAGTAACGTGAGAGGGGCAGGAGTAGGGATAGTATTCACCTCCCCCGTAGGTGATACATCTTTGAGGGCCGTAAGATGTAACTTCAAAGTAACTAACAATGAAGCGAGTATGAAGCCATGATTTTGGGACTCACGCTTGCTAAACAAATGGGGGCAGAGAACATCGAGGTTTTCATCAATTCACAGCTGATTATCAATAAAATTCAGGGAGAATATAAAGCTAAGGAAGCCAACATGATAAATATACCTTGCGATTGCCAAGCTCTTGTTCTAAAGATTCCAGAGTTGCAAGCTCACCCATATTCCCAGAGAACCAAATTCCAAGGCCGGCGCTTTGGCCAATCTTGGGTCCGCCCTAGAAACAAAGAGCCAAATGAGTATCCCCCTAATAGTGCTCCAATGGACGGCAACAGAGGAGGAAATAACACATGCATCAATTTTGGATATTGAAGAAGAACCTGGATGACTCCCATCGTCAAGTATGTAGAAAGTGATATCATGCCCGACGATCACAACAAAAGTAGGAAGATCAAGAAACAAGCAGCCAGGTACTGCATATCCCGGGGAAGATTATTTAGAAGATCTTTCTCCGGTCCTTGCCTATGATGTATCCCCTCGGGCAAGCCAAGATGGTACTCGAGGAACTGCACGAAAGAGAATGTGGCTCCCATTCAAACGGTCTAAGCTTAGTATTCAGGGTCAAAAGAGCCAGATACTACTGGCCAACGATCAGTGCCAAAATCACGCCAAGCTTCAAAACTTGCTTCTGAAAGCCTGAAGTCCATAATTTTCACAGACCATTCAGGAAATGGGGCATGGGCATAGTAGAAAAGTTACCAACCGCGTTGGGGCAAAAAGTCCTTCTCTTCGTCGAAACTGACTATTTCTCCAAATGGGTGGAAGCAGAAGGATTAATCAGGATAACAAACGTCTTATTCAAGAAATTTCTATGGACTAATTTTATCTTCAGGTTCGGGGTCCCCAAAGAGATCGTCACCGACAATGGAACCTAGATCACCAGCCATAATTTCAAGGAATTTTTCAGGTACTGGGGCATAAAACTCACCTTCACCACACTGAGCCATCCTCAATCCAATGGACAAGCAAAATCTCTCCAACAAAACAATGATCAACATGCTAAAAAGAGCTTGGAGGATGCCCAAGGAAGATGGGCAGAATAGCTACACGGAGCCTTGTGGGCCTACCGAACAACCTCCAAAATGGCCAGCCAGGAGACTCTTTATACCCTAGTCTACGACACATAAGTGGTACTCCTAACCGAAGTACATGTCGGAACACCAGTATCTGAGACCCTCACTCCGGAAGAAAACGAGAAGCTGATGACTCTAAGCCTCGATTTACTAGACAAAAAAAGAGAGGCAGACAGGATAAGAAACGGGTCCTGCCAGCAAAAAATTTGCCAAGAGCTATAATAAAAGAGTCAGAATTGGACCCTCCGGCAAGGGGATTGGGATCTTCGACTAGTATTCAACAATACAAAGGAGAAATCAGCAGGAAAGCTCACTCGGAGATAGGAAGGACCATATAAGGTAATCGAGGTACGGTACCAAGGGCATATAGGCTGCAAGACAGAGCCGGCAAAATCTAACCAAATTGCTGAAATGCCATATACCTCAAAATCTATCACTTTTAATATGATCTCATGATCACACTTTCTACTGCTTTATTACTATTATTTAATGTTGGGGTCAAAATCGGTCACGACGGAATCAACGTCTGAAAATTACCGCAGACAAGTTTTCTTTCTTTAACTAAAGGAACAAAAGAGATAAAAACTTAGTATGACTCATAAAAGATTCGAAACAGCAAGTCCTCATGAAAGATTACTCGATATTTAGACTCTCCAAAATACAATTAAACATTGCTTCCTTAATTCTCATTTTCTCAACTCTCTCCCTTCCACGTAACGCGAAGCGGTAATTCCTCCTCATCATGTCGCCGTAAGTAGATACGACCGTGTCTCATCCATGCCGTCGTCCTCGCCTCCCAGAGATGAGGTGGGCACACACCTCGCCTTCGTCTCTCCCCGCCACAAGGCGATCAGGACATTTATCTCGGACTCTCGACCAAACTGGTCCTTGTTTCGTCTCGATTGGAATTACTGTTGAAACTTTACAATAAAAACCGCAAAGGCTTGTTTTTCATAAAAGTTTGAATCAATCATATAAAACGATAACAATTAACTTAACACCATTGTTAACTTGACTATACAATTGGTTTATTGCCTTAGGAAACTAACTATACGAGAACCAGCATCAAAATGTAATTTCAATGAAAGAAATCATAAAAACGCTTAAGTCATAAAACGGCTAGAGAAGAAGTCTAAAACGCGGCAGAAGCCCACTTGCAACTCAAGACGAGAATGAGCCCAACCATAATGAGAGTCAACTTGACTTTCGCAGAAGAAAAAAGAAGATAAATGTTAAATTTCAAGAATTATCATGAAGATCGAGAAGACAAGAAAGATTTTCGCGAAGAGAAAAACTCGAATCAGCGAAAAAAAGGAAAGAAGTCCGACTTTGGAGGCCTATATAAGAAGAGTCAAAGTAGAGAGCGAAGAAACACCTAATTTTTCTTAACAACTTAAGCAGTTATAGTAATTTTAGGCATTTTCGTTTTTCTTATCGAGTTACGACTTAACTAGCTTCGAAGTTTAGGTGGTTAGAACTATAGATATAGCTGACAGCTCTTGAAGCCAAGTATTTTAAGACCTATTGTACGATTGCTACGCTTATACACATACTCGGAATAAGAACATCCTTGCTTTTCTCTTTATTCTCGAGTTATTTTACTTCGTTTGTTTAAAATATATTTGACTACTTGTCGTTGGCTTAGCAGAAATCCGGGACCTCGGAGAAAGTTAGGGTTTCTTGACTTTCCTCCGATAACAAAAATCGACGGTGCGAATAACAATTTCCACAGTTTGGCACTAGAAGGAGGGGGTACAGATCAATCTAACTCTTAGCACAAAAATATGTGGTCAAACAAGTCTTAGGAAGCTCAGAATATTCAACCAACTCGCGACAACAATCATGTCGATGACAACATTACAAATACTCTAGCAGGGATTGTGTCTGCCGTCAATGCTGATGCTAACACCGCGGTTTTCGAGGAGATTAAAAAGATGTTCTCAACACTCGAGTATTTTTCCTTGCGGGGTGACAAGAGCCCGCAGCAGCAGAAGACTTGATTTTGCAACTCTGTTGGATAGGCCTGCCAACGCACAGAAAAAACAGTCAGGACATAATCCTAACGAGGTAACTGTAGTAACCCTCCCAAAGGGGTAAAATGGCTGAGAGCGACAAGTTGGAATTTAGAGCCAAGAGTTTGGGAATCAAAGTATGATGAGGAATGTTGAGTTTTGATCATATAAAACTTGACATGATTCGAAGAAAATGGAAAAATGGTCAAGCATCTACTTGGCGGTCGAGTCGCGAGCAATAAAGATAGATCGATAAATTTTGTAGTACGAGATGGCCGGTAAGAAGGAAGAAGTTATCTTATATGAACCATGAGTCGATTAGGTCAATCGACCATGGTTAGACAATGTGATAGAGCAAAGCAGGAAGTTTTGGAAGCATGACGTTTTTTGAAGCATGTCAATTTAGAAGCACAATGTTTTGGAAGCACGACGCTTCCTAAGCACGTCATTTTCAGAAAACTTCGTACTAATAAAATATTATGTTGGGAACATAATAAATTGGAAGCACAACGGGAATTAAGAAAAAAAGGAATCAAACAAGACGGGAAGTAAGTACGACAAGATCAAAGAACGTCAAGATCTAAGAACGATGGAAAACCCGAAGTTAGATAAAATCACTAAGTTTGGTATTATGGAATTTTTTGGCAAAGCTGGAGGCTTAGGATATCTTTTACGTCAAGGTCATAATTCAGTTTAGAATTTATTAAAAATATTCAGCCCATCAGAACAGGAGCGGAAAGATATTTGAGATTGATCGGCCAAAAATATGCTAGAAGGGCCAAAATCAAACGAATGAACCGAGAACCACGAGGTGGCTCAATGCATGTGATCAGGACGTTCTGTCCACTGTCTAACAAGCTGAGTGTCTACCGAAGCACGACATGTTTCCGTGAAAGGAAGCATGACATGCAGTTGGACTTGTCAAAGCTTGAGGTGTCGCCGTACCTGCAATCGACGAATGCGAGCTGACATGTACTCCATTCATGCAGCAATGTGTGTTGGGGTCACAAATGGTAATCTCCAAATCAACGTCCATGACTTACATTCAAGCCCTTCCGAAAAACCTTACGATACAACTTCAGAAGAGGTTACAGCTCGAACCAGGTCATCCCACCCTGGGTCGGGGTCAACATGCACCAAACAACCCCGCCCTAGGTTGGAATCGAGTCCATAAAGCACCCCACCCTAAGGCGGGGCAGACATGGACCAAGCACCTTGCCCTAGAGCGGTGCAAACCTGAACCATCCACCCCACCATAGGGCGGGGCAAACACCATACCGACCACCACGCCCTGGGGGGGGGGGAAACCTTGATAAACCTCCCTGCCTTAGGGCGGGGCAAACACCATACCAACAACCCACCCTAGGGCGGGGCAAGCCCCAACCATCCAGCCCGCCTGAGGGCGGGGCAAGATTGAGCCAATCACCTGCCCTAGGGCGGGACAAACTTGAACCAATCACCCCGCCCTAGGGCGGGGCCAATTTCAACAAACCGCCCCACCCTAGGGCGGGGCCAAGCTCAACAAACCGCCCCACCCTAGGGCGGGGAAGCTACACAAAAAAACCCATCCCGCCCTAGGGCATGGACATCTCATGAGTAGAAGCTTTCTCATCCAAGGATAAGCTGTGCATTAACTCCCAAAGTTCTGGTCAAATGACCTTTCGTTTCGTCTCAATCGGACTTGCCATTAGGTTTTTAGGATAAAAACCGCATGACTCGTCTTTCGTAAAAATCTGAGTAAAACGTTCAATAATATGACAAACAGTTGACTAACACCAACGTTATCAGTATGCATCCACTTATTTGTATCTCAAAGGAAATGATAGTTAGTCGCGTTCAAATGGTCTTTTCACCGAAAGAAATCATAAAAGCCTAAGTCAGAAAACGGCCCACTTACAAACGCTGGATGAGAAAGTGGCCCATTCAGTATGGTGGTTTACTTGGTTTTCGAGTAGATATATGGAAAAAGAGATAAATGTCAAGTTTTCGGAGAAGCATAAAGACTGAGAAGAAAAAGGAAAACTTCCGCAAAGGATAAACTGGATCATGGTCATAACGGGAAGACACCACCTAAACAAAGGGAACTCGTTTTTGGACTCTCTCTAGACTCTAGAACTCTCAGCACTTAGAAACCCTAGGCTTTATCTTTGACAATTTCAGTTTCTATGATTTGCACTCATACTAGACGCACTCGCTCAAGCAGTTCGATCTCTTGTTCAACTCTCTAATTGAACTACGTTCGGCTTGATCCTCAAAAGGGGTACGCAGACAGCCTTTCATAAGGTCAAGTCCGAAATCAACAAAACCTTCTCGTGTCTTCTTCGCCTTTTTTTATCGAGCTGCGAATCAACTAGGTTTAAGGTTGCTTGAAATAGATAACTCGCTGACAGCTCTTGCGTCCGAAGCTTTTATAATCTTTTGTAACAATCGTAACGCTCTTACGCGGATTTGAAATAAGATCTATTTTTCTAAGATTTGTTTTGTTATCTTTCTATATTTTCCGCATACGTTTGGTCACTTGTCGTTGGCTTTCTCTGAGAATACGGACCTCAAAGGAAAGTAGGGTTTTCTTTGCTTTCCTCCATTCATTAAAATTGACGGTGAAAATTTTGGTTCCCACAGTTTGGCGCTAGAAGGAGGCGGGGGGGGGGGGGGAGATTACTCTTACTTTAGAGCTGCAAACGTTTGATCACAACGATGTCTCGAAATATGAATGCCTCACAAAAAATTCTGGTAAAAGAACTCCAGCAGCAACTGCTCTTACGGTCAATGCATACGCAAATGCCGTAGTGCTAAAAAAAAATTGGAAAAACCTAGTCGCGACTTCTCGCCACAGGAAGAGAACTAAAACGAGCACACTATTTCTCTGTCAAAACCAAAAGGCAGCGTTAAAACCTATCAAACCCCGTAAAATTCGTCTCATTATCAATTTGGAGATATCACTATGCTTGGGGTTTGACTGAAAGACGTTTTCCTAAAACTTTTCGGAAAAACAAAACTTGCTCTCTAAAAAACGAGGAGAAACCCTAGGTTACTCACAGAAAAAGAAGCGCAGCAAATCGGGTACGCAACTCACCGGTATACTTCTTCCTGATAACTTCCATGAAAAGTCTTTGGAGAAATAAAACTCCCTTACACCTTCCAAAGTCACATAGAAAACCTAGATCACTTGCGCAAATAGAAGCACAGCAAATCGGGTTCTTAATCCCCCACCGCTATACTTCTTCCGAATAACTTTAGGAAAAACAAAGTTGATTTCTATAAAATCACTCAAAACCTAAAACGGATGACAAAGACTAAACAACAAAAACCGAGGGATATTACCCATCACCGTTAAAACGTTTTCTGGAACCTAAGGTTTCGTAAAAATTCAAGCGTCGCTGCGAACTCTTGACAATCGTCTACTAAGCTTATTTGGGAAAGAGTACTCAAAACTCCCCTGGATCGATCCTACAGAATCAAGAAAACTTCCGATTAAGTTTGGTCGCAAAAATCAAGCTCGTTGCAGCAAGAGTTTCCGATATTAAAAACTCAGAAAACTAGATTTGCGGAACAGCCACAGAATGTGAGTTTTTCCAAACAACGGCTCTCATACAGCCAAAACTCAACAAACACTTTACGCACAGTTTTCATAAAATTAAACTCAGTAACATATTGTGGAATAACTTTTCCAAAGTTAAACTCGAAAACAATCTGCAAAACATTTTTTGTACAATTAAAAGTGACAACATTTTGCAGAACAACTTTTCACAAAATTAAACTCGAAAAACATTCTACAAAACAACTTTCATAAAAACAAACTCGATAACATTTTGCGGAATAACGTTCCCAAAATTAAGATCGACAACATTTTGTGAAACTTTAGTAAAATTAAGCTCCGCAAATATTTTACAAAACATCATTCGTAAAGTTTAAACAATACATTAATTTACGATACAACCTTCGTGTAGTAAATCTGACAACACTCACGAAACGGTTCCTAGTAAATAAAACTCAAAAAGTAATTTGACGGCCTTCAGGAAGTTATACAAGATCATATGAAATGATGAACGTAAAAACAAAGACAATGGGATAGGGCAGGACCAGTTTACTCGCAGCATTACGAACTGAGCACCTTACCCAAATGACATTGTGTCGATTGCTTCTTTTTCCTAATCGCCCGCTTCAGCCTTCTTCGAGTCATCACCTACTCTTCTTCACTTTTGTTTCAATGATTTCGTAGAATTTCCTTGTAAACAAAAACGCAATCCAGTTTTACAAGTTTCTGCCACGTTGAGTCGAAAACATCTATTTTAAACTTCTGATAAACTTTCTGACAATATACAAAGTGCACATGGTCAATTTAGTAAAACCAGCGGTACCAAGAGAGAAGCACGGAAAACTTTGCCGATGACATTTCTTCCTCACTTTGATATTCTCGTCAGAATTTCGTCAAAAAACAATTTGTACGAAAATCAGTATCAAATTTTTCGAAGTTCTTTGACATTGAATCGAAAGTGGCCATTCCTAAAAGGCCAAATAAACTTTCGATAAAATACGAACTCATACTCACGAAAACCTCTAGCGAAACACAAATCCGTTCCCTTAAAAAACTAACACTACGAAAATTGAAACTCAGGTCAGAAGAAAAGAAGAATGAAGAAGAGGTAGATCCGAATCTCCGATAAGACTAAGGTATTTCCGATCATCCTTACCTAAAACTACCTGCAAAAAGGACAACGGAGTTGGATGAGTAACCTAATGTCAATCAGTGAGCTCGGGGGCCTCTACCCACAACCTAGTTACTAACCCAGACAACCCAAAATAACAATCAATCTAACCCTAGCATGCAAACAAAACTAAGCCTCAAAAATCAATCCCTAGTTAACCATATATGCGCCTGAGTTCAGTACTCATGTAGTGTTAGACACTTAGACTATACAAGTATCATTAACCAGTCGACCAACAATCAGACAAGGCCAACCAATGATACCACATAGCTTTGATGTCCACCACCATTCACAAGCAATCCTTCAAACAACATAACAGCCAACATCGGGTCTACACTAACCAAAGAGACACCAAGACTAATCTGGTACCTAACCCGGAATTATATCTTGATGTTAGAAACCTACAAGTAAATCAACTAATCCACAAACACAAACACAAACACAATAATAAGACTCTAACTACCTACGACTCAATATAACTTGTAACACCGTATATCCGTGTTACCACTTACTCTAGGGTTCCATAACCCTTTACGACACTAACGCAACACACGCTCTAACCTGGGCCCTGGTGACTTCGTGTTCCTCCTCACTATCGACAATATCATACCACAAAGGCCAGAAGAAGGAACTTTCAACCGACCGCGGCCCACAGTCGATCGTTTTATCGTGCAACAGCCTGCAGTCCTTCGGGTCACTGCAACATTACACCGTCGTGTAATACTCAGCCATAAGCCATGACCTCGTCCCTCTGAGTCTTCCGGATCCAGCGAATAAGGGATTTCCTTGAACCCGCCGGGTACAAGGCTGAGGAAACACTAATCACCAATAAACAAGCCTAGTATGGGCGGGTTACACACATACTGTCGGCAACACACACAATACACTATCCTAACTACATTTAAGATTCTACGACACTAACTACTAGTACGAGTAGTCCGGCCTACACGGCTTAGGACCACTAATACTATCATCTAATAAACTAAACAACAATACGAACACTAATCAAATAAACCAGTTAGTCACTCCCTTACCAAGAGCTGGCTAACCTCAATCAATAAGATTAATTAAACAAGCAAGCATTTAATTAATCTAACAAGCAATCTACTTAATCAAACTGTTACCCAGATAGTTAAGCCTCCTGCTATGAAACTATCCTTAAAGAAAACGGGAATCTGCACTCAACCATATCAACACGCATGAATATAAAACATGATGCAACTTAACCCTAGTCCTAGTCAGGTTATTAAATCAGACTTAATTCCATTTCATATCAGCTTAGCATGTGCTAAACTGAGTCCGCTTCAACAAAATAACCCTATATGCAACATAATACTACTCTATATGCAACTCGCTCTATCATAAGTTCCAAGTGGAACTCAAGCATAACCAGAAAACTATCCTAAATTCAAATGGAATTTAAAGAAACCAACTCACAGTGTTCTATGCCGATAAGAAGCTGGTTGATCGAAGAGGACTTAGCCAAAACCCAACTGTGACCTCGACTGAACCAAACCCGTGGAACTGAACTAACCCTGGACAGCACCTCCACTTGATCATCAAAGAATATGACTGGCTTGGATGAAATTATTTGGGCAAAGCTTCCACATAACAATCGCTGAAAATCTTTGATTGGACAGAACTCGACTCTCGCTGAAATATCGGTCTTCAAAACTCGTCAACACTCTAAATCGACCACTTTCTTTCTCTCTCTCTCTCTCTCTCTCTCTCTCTCTCTCTCTCTCTCTCTCTCTCTCTCTCTCTCTCTCTCTCTCTCTCTCTCTCTCTCTCTCTCTCTCTCTCTCTCTCTCTCTCTCTCTCTCTCTAGCCATGTTTTGGAGTGTCTTTGTTGTGTGATGGATGAATGAAACTGATGGGGGTGCATGGGTATTTATAGAAACCACCGACCAATCATATCAAACCACATTGGCGCCTGTGTGTCAGCCCGCATGCTTCCGGTCGCATGCACGGGCGTCCACATGCCATCATGCATGTCTCAGGAACATCCAGGAAGACAACTCCACGTCCACATGTCTCTCACCATGCACAGACTCTATGCGTTGCGACACAACGTCCTCTGCGTGTTGATCAGCATGCTTCGTTTGAATGCACGACGACACCTTGTGATCCACATGGCTGGCTGCATGACCAGGATGGCGTGCAAGGTTACACCACATCCTCCAGATGTCTAATACACGTCCTGTCTGCATCCAAAGCAACACCACATTGCCCACATGTTGATCAACATGTTTCAGTTGCATGCGCTGCGACACCTCGAGCTCCGGCATGTCAAGCTGCATGTGCTGCTTCCATGTACGGCGACACCTCGAGCTTATTTAGACTGATTAGCTTATCAGATGGTTGACACCACGTCCTAAACCCATGCGTTGAGACACCTCAAGCTTTTCGGTTCATTTGACCGATTTTGGTCCTTCCGACAAATTTTTGACCCACAATCAATTCTGAATCTTTTTCCGCTCCTGTTCTGATGCGCCGAATATTTTTAATAAACTCTAAATGAATTCTGGCATTGACTGATAATATTTCTAGAGCCTCCGGCTTCCCCAAGAAATTCCATAATACCAAAATTAGGGTTTTTGCCCAACTTTGGGTTTTCCAGTCGTGCTTCGATTCCGTCATGCTTGCTTTCCCTCTTGCTTAATTCCCGTCCTGCTTCTGACTTATCATGTCTCCAAAATTATATTTTGTTGATACGAATTAATTCTCGGAAACGTCGTGCTTCTAAAATGTCGCGCTTTGAAAAACGTGATGCTTCCAAAACGTCCTTCTGATCAATCTAACACATTGTCAAACCATGGCCGAGCAGCTTATTCGACGCATGGTTAACTCACGATCAACTCTTCGATCATCTCGTACTTCAAAGCTTCTCGATCGATCTTTATTGCCCGCGATTTAACCACTAAGTAGATGCTCGACCAACTCCTATTTTTCTCTGAATCATGTTAAGTTTTTCGTGATGGAAACTTAACATTCCTCATAATGCTTTGATTCCCAAAATCTTGGCTTCAAACTCCAACTTGTGGATCTCGACCATTTTACCCCTTCAGGAGGGTTATTACATTCTCCCCCCCCCCCCCTTAATAGAATTTGTCCTCGCATTCTTAGATGACCAATTGCTCAGCTTGATGACATGTTCCTCCCTAATGAGTTTTGATGACACTCTCTTCTTGGATAAATTCATCCAGCAATATGTTTCTTCAGCGGTTTATCTTTGATGTCGTCTTTCGATTTCCTCATCCATATTTCTGATTCTGATCTCCCTTTACCTTGATGCATTCCCAATCATTCTCCTTAGTCTTAAATCCTCTCATTTTTGTACTTCTTGATTTCCCATGCTTCACTCGTCCTCAACTCATCTCCTTGTGTGTCCTCCTCAAGGCCTCCACAATCGTCTTCATATCCCTTCACTTGAATTATCACTGGATCATCTTCTTACTTTACTCTGCCATAACACTCTCATTTCCCATGATACTGTCTTATTCTTTAGATACCATCCTCTCTACTGATTACTCAAATGCTTTCCCGATCATCCTTTCCATATGTCCAGTCCATACCACGGTTCAGTCACTCTGATCCTGTTTTTTCTCTTTCTCTTTGGGTTTGGGTTTTTGGCCTTCAACTCTCTTCAGTTTAAGGTTTCCATCCTTAAAGTTCCGATCAACGAACACACTTACTAGCTGCAACTAAATAGAACACTTCACACGCAAGTTAGTCATCCACTAACCCAATAATCTACTAACGAAACAACCTAACTGCAATTCTAACCAATCAACCTAATCACATTGCTAACCAACAACCTAAAAGTTCTATCCACACAATCTAGCAATTCTAGATTCCACTATCTAATCCTAGTTCCTAAACCAATAAAAATCTTATCGTTGGACGTGACCGGTTCCCTAATGCCTTTTGTGACTCTTTTTGACTCGATAAAAAAAAAATATAAATCGATTAAATCATGAGTTCTGGAAGCATGGAAGAAACCATGCTCTGATACCACCTCTGTAATACCCCCAAACCATCCTAGACATATGGTCAATCCCCCGGCCAACAATCAAACAAGAACATGGCCGATAGACCAACCAATACACCGGGTTAGAGATGAAAGAGCCAACCGGCCAGCCAACAATCAAACAAGAACATGACTGACCGTTCAACCCAACACCATGGTCCGGAAGCGCTACGTGACGGGCTAGGGACAATCTGATCAGAGTCGCATAACTTACTCTGCAACATAGACCAGTTCATCCACTAACTCGTCCCGCTAAATCAAGGCCTAAGGCTTTGCAACCCGTACCAATAGTTAACAGTTTCGTTAGACCTAGGCCTAAGGCTTTTCAACCCATACCAAGACCTAACGTTGTGTTAGACATGACTAGTCAAATATCAGAGTACTCATGATGCGCATTAAAAAATATATACTTTATTAATTCAAGAAATATTCATACATCGAATAATTCAAGACTGGGCCCGGCCTAATGCCAAATCGAGTCAACATATAAACTATCAAAATACTGTTTCCAAAAAACATGAAAATCACTCCGGCGGTCCTAATGTCCAGCACCAAGCTATTCGATCATCCTAACCTAAAACTACCTGCAAAAAGGACAATAGAGTTGGATGAGTAACCTAATGTCAATCAGTGAGCTGGCGGCCTCTACCCGCAACCTATTTACTAACCTAGACAACCCAAAATAAATATCAATCTAACCCTAGCATGAAAACAAAGCTAAGGCTAAACAATCAATCCCTATTTAACCATATATGCGCCTGAGTTCAATACTCATGTAGTGTTAGACACTTAGACTATACAAGTATCATTAACCAGTCGACCAATAATCAGCCAAGAACATGATCGGCCAACCAATGATACCGCATAGCTTTGATGTCTACACTAACCATAGAGACACCAAGACTAATCTGGTACATAAACCAAAATTAGATCTTGATGTTAGAAACCTGCAAGTAAATTGATAGTACATGATATTTACCACTGTTATGCCATGATATAAGCCCTAATTAGAGTCTATTATATGTCTTGGAGTATGTTTTAGAGTATTTTCAGGTTCAGGTACGTTATGAAGAACTTTGGTGATTCTGGAGCTTTTAGAGATGAAGAACTGCATAAATGTGTCAGATGTTTAGCTATGGATGGAGACATTCTCACGGTACGATTGAAATGATCTTCTGAAAAAAGATAGATATTTGAGTTATCTTTCCAATGCCACTTGTGTGAGGTCCATCTAACGGTTAGATCTAAAGTTATGCTCGATTTACTGAAGAGTGGTATGTCTGCCTCGCGAGAGAAAGCTGTCGAGAAGATGAATGAGTGTAGATCAACAACACAGACTTGGCGTCGATTGACGGTGATCCCAGAAGACAGGCCCGACATGTTTTATGGCCGACTTAAGCCCATAAACCATCACAAATTACCATAATGCCCTTGGACAACTTAAAACCTATTTATATGTCTATAATCATTGTTGACGGCTATGCATGCAATAATTTATCAAGCTTCATTTTATCTATTGTTCTAGGGTTAAGAGAGAAGGGAAGAACTTCTTCAGAGTCCTCATGGAACTCCTTTGATTCTTTATATTATATTTTTTCTATTAATCTATAATTTATGTGACAAAGATCATGTCTGAGTAGATCTATTGTTAGGTTTAAAGTTTATTAATGGTATTAATGGATTAGCCAAACAATAAAATTTCTAGGGTGCTTATTAGATCTATCAATAGAATTGTGTTTATTGCGTGTGTTCTACAATAGGTAACTAAAACCATGATCATAGGATAGTTAGGTGCAAGCGAGAGCATGGTCTACTACCAGAATTAATCATGTTGAGCTAGATTGCTAGAAACAAACGAGAGTTGATTTAGTTAATTAGTGAACTCGAGAGAAGAACGATCAACACATGGTCATTGCCATCGATCGACAGTCGTTCTGTGTCAACAAGCAAGAGTTGAGACATCGAACACTGAGTTCTATGGTTAATACCCTTAGATTCTATCCTCTATAATCCACTTGCCTGAAATCCTAGATCTAGCTATTTATTATTATTGTTTACATACCAATCAATCAATTATCTGCTATAGTTTATTCATTGCTTATTAACTATTTTCCTAGCTTAATCGCGATTGTATTGAGTTTATTGTATGCCCACGCTTCTTGTGGATTTGATCCTAAATACTACAATTTGACCTCTCTTGGCAAGAGTAGTTCGTAGGATTAATTTGATAGAGTTTGCATTGAAATACATAAAAACCCTCCTGTCAAATTTTGCGCCGTTGCCGGGGAGCAAGGATTCGCCATTAGACTCAATTTGTTTGATTTGGTTTAGGTATTTTTTTTTCTATATTAGTTTACTTACATAATTTTTTTTTCTCTTGTTTCAGGTACATACATATTAGTACCATGAAGCAATGAGGAGAGGATTTTTGGGTTCTTCAAAAAAGGAACCTGCTGATTCGCGCACGATCCATAAGTCTACGAGGGCAATCGACACCCTCCAAGCAGTGATCGCTAGCAAAGAGAAGCGAGCATCGATTGACACCAATACTTCACCGTCGATCGATACAAACACCATGTCATCAATCTACACCAACACCTATGTGACGATCGATACCAACCACTCTTTGTCGATAAACACTACTCGCGAGAAGACAAAGAAGGTTGAAGTACTAATACTGAGTTTTGACAAGAATGATATTTTACGAGATGAAGAAGGTCGCGCGCGCAACAGAGCATGGTAATTGATTCATGCACAGGGGACTGTGGATCCTTGATGCTACTGTTGTTACTGTGAATGCTGGGATTGAACGACAAAAGGCCCTTAGAGATTACAACAGACCTGAAGATTTCTACGCTAAGAAGTCTGCTATGCGTCATTCTGAACTCGAGAGGAATGGCATTGGGATGCATCTTGCATACATCTGTCTTGTGGGTCAGCATCCTTTTCATGGTCTTCTTCATGAATGACCTACTGACCACCTCAAATTATTCGATGATTTAGCATCGACCATTAAGTGCAATGGAGTCTCTGAATATTATTATTTCTGGAAACTATTCCCATGCTCTCTTGCTGGAGAAGCATCATGTTGGTTCAAGAAGTTGCCATCAGGATCTCTCACTACATGGAATGACATCATGAACGCCTTCCTCACCAAATTTCTATATGATACTGAAATAAATATGAAGATCGAGATGGAATCTATGCTGAGAAATATGGTAGAGGAAGAAGAAGAAGATGGATATGGATAGCCCAGCAAAGCAGAAGAAGCTGATATTAGTGATCTGATTCTAGAATCAATCGACACTAAGACCTCAACATCGATCGACACTAACCCCTTTTGTCGGTCGACACCTCCTGAAATCCTCGATAGTTCGAGTTGTTCTCACGATATTGTAGACTCAACATTGAAGCAGAGCATCGATCGACACCCAAAGGAGAGCATCGATTGATAAACACCACCTAATATGGATCGACACCCATCATTGGACAAAGAACCATGTTACATGACTGAACTAGAAACAGTTGAGGAGAGAATGCACGAGTCCAAGGGTTCACACCTTGCTGTTCCAAATCATCTTCAACCACCTATTTCTGTAGAAGAAGCTAATGGCATTCACAAAAGAGTGAAGTTGATACATGACCCTGTGAAGTTTGTGGTTCCTTGTGCTATATTGGAAGTTGAATTTCCTATCCCACCAGATAGAGGTACGCATCTAGGTTCCTACAATGGGATATTTGATAATCATATGTTTGCAGTAGCTTCTCAGAGATGATCGAGATGTAGAGGTGAAGTCGATAAAGGGCCAGCAGAAGAAGCATCGATCGACTCCGACCAAATACCATCGATCGACACCGATCAGACACCATCGATCGACCGCAACACTAGAGAGTTGATCGACACTCATCACAGATCAGAGCAACAAAAGTCTGAAGTGTTTCAAAATCTTTTTGATGGAGGCACCACGAGATCAGACAAGTCTGGGGGAAAGCAGAGGCAGAATTGGAAGAACAGAAAAAGGACCAAGGATAGTCCTCAGTTATCATTGATTCCCCACTTCTCAGATGGTGTCAGAAAGTACAGAGTGCGCAATAGATGCTGCTCGCAGCCATTTGCAAAGCTTCGAACACTCCTTATTGCTAAGATGATAGACAAAGACGAAGAGTCTATGGAGGCTTTCAAAAAAAGGGTGATGAAGCTTCAAAGAGTAGATATTGAGAATTATTTTGAAGCAAGTCATCAGTCTCATCAGAACTGAATCACATCTCCAGAAGCCAAGCTAATGACGTAAAATAAACGCTGAGTGGGAGACAATCCACTGATAGGTT
This sequence comes from Sinapis alba, assembly GCA_012274485.2. NCBI lineage: Eukaryota > Viridiplantae > Streptophyta > Magnoliopsida > Brassicales > Brassicaceae > Sinapis > Sinapis alba. The sequence goes on from MU106587.1 coordinate 94,234, forward strand.
TGTTTTAAATTTGGTTTTATTTTCATTTATTACTGATTTTTCGTTTTTATTGATTTTAGGTAAAAACAAAAAAAATAATGAACAGTGTCAGCACTGTAGCGTCGATCTACACTGTAGCATAGACATCGATCGACACTGTAACAGAACCGACAATCAACACTGTAGCTGAACCGGCGATCGACATTGTAGCTGTGTTACTGTAGCTGTGACACTGTAGCAACACTACTGTAGCACGATACTGTTCTTCGAAAAAAAAACTTGTATTTGTTCATTACTTATTATTTGTGTTTTTCTTTAATTTCAGATCAAGGAACATGATTTTGCACAAGCATCGATCAATGGCTTGCCAGCATAGATTGACAGAGCAACCCTAGTATCGATCGATCGCCACTTAACTGTGTCGATCGACGGTCACATCCAGCGAGCAGGTATACCGTTTTCCTTGATTAAAATTTGTCTTTATGATTTATTTTCTTCACCAATCTCAGACTGTATAACACTGGTGATAGTGTTGTTTAAGTCTGGGGGAGGTTTACTGATATTGTGATCTATTTTTGAGTCTTATACTTAAAAAATAAAATAAAGAAGAAGAGTAGAAACCTACAGGTTTACCATCGATCGAGTTTGAAGCACCCACATTGATTGACCATGGATCATGACCATCGGTCGACATCAACCCCGTGACATCGATCGACCATGGATCATGACCATCGGTCGACATCAACCCCGTGACGTCGATCGATACTCTATTACAGAGTCTGGTATCGAGTTTCTCTCTTAACTATTTACTTATGATTTAATTTTTCTCTAACCAAACGGGACGGATGACACTGGGGACAGTGTAATTTAAGTCTAGGGAAGGTTCGCTAACGCTATTTGATATGTTTTGAGTTTTACTTTCTATATATATATATATAAGTTTCTCAAAAAGTTTTATTGAATCAAAAGGAGATTATGATCAAGATTTATTATTGACTAACCATACTTTAGGACCATTCTTAAAAGGTTGTTTGCAGAGATTACTAGAGATACTAAAGTGGATCATCCTGCCACTGTACCACACTTGCTTAGAAAGTTTGAAGGAACCAAAGCTGATTTCCAACACTAATCCTGACATTATCAGCTTGCTTTGGGGCTTGGTATACATTGGATCGGGTTCCTTCTGCAAGTCTGTAGGTACAAGTTATTGCACCTTGGGTTCCCTTCTCTCTCTCTCTCTTTAACATCTATTTAAAAGATTGAGTTGATTTCCCAAGATGCAGAGGGGTAGGTACATTACCAATAACCCCATTATTCTATTTCAAATGAATGATCACACATTGTTGGAAACGAGGGATACGTAAATTACCAATGACCCCATTATTCGCCTACAACTTTGCACAAAAAGCAAAAGAAAAAAAAAAGAAAAAAAAAAGAAAGAAAAAGAAAAAGAAATAAAATAAAAGAACTCTAAAAAGATTCGAGAAGAATGGGATCAAAGAATACTTTGTGCCTAGTTGTTCAAATACTTGCATGGGTAAGAATCCATGTGTCCTTTGATCGATACTCCCAAGGTAAAGCATGCACTTTTATTTTATGTAAGTAAATGAAATCAGTAGAGGGGTGAGTCAAGCTAGTATTTGCTAAGTTGTTGGTAGAATGAATTTCGTTGCTATACTAGGATAGAGTATATAAAATTTCTCTGTGATTGACTTGATAGGATGTGGTTGCAACAAAGTAGGGTGATAATTATACTTAGATATTATGTAAGTCCCCAATTTTTAAAACCTGTTTCACAGATTTGTTTGCTCGAGGACAAGCAAAAGGTTAAGTCTGGGAGAGTTGATAGGACATGATATTTACCACTATTATGCCATGACATAAACCCTATTTAGTGTATATTATATGTTTTTGGAGTATGTTTTAGAGTATTTTCAGGTTCATGTACGTTCTGAAGAATTTTGGTGATTATGGAGCTTTTAGAGATGCAGAACTGCACATATGTGTCAAATGTTTAGCTATGGATGGAGACATTTCCACGGTACGATTGAGCTAATCTTTTGATACAAGATAGCGATTTGATTTATATAACGGTTAGATCTAAAGTTATGTCCGATTTACTGAAGAGTGGTCTGTCTGCCTCGCGAGAGGAAGCTGCCAAGAAGATAAATGAGTGTCGATCGACGACACAGCCTTAGCGTCGATCGATGGTGATCCCAGAAGACAGGCCCTACATGTTTTATGGCCGACTTAATCCCAGAAACCATCACAAATTACCAGAATGCTCTTGGACGACTTAAAACCCTATTTATATGTTTCTAAACCATTGTTGACGGCTATGCATGCAATAATTTATCAAGCTTTATTTTATCTATTGTTCTAGAGTTAGGAGATAAGGGAGGAACTCCTTCAGAGTTCTCCTGGAACTCCTTTGGTTCTTTATATTATATTTTTCTATTCATCTATGATTTCTGTGACAAAGATCATGTTTGAGTAAATCTCTTGTTAGGTTTAGGGTTTATTAATGGTATTGATGGATTAGCCAAACAATAGAATTGCTAGGGTGATTATTAGATCTATCAATAGAATTATGTTTATTGCTTGTGTTCTAGAGTAGCTAACTAGAACCATGATCATAGAATAGTTAGGCGCAAGCGAGAACATGGTCTACTACCAGAATTAATCATGTTGAGCTAGGTTGCTAGAAACAAACAAGAATTAATTTAGTTAATTTAGTGAACTCGAGAGACCATCGATCGACGCATGATCATTGCCATCGATCGACTGTCGTTTCCTGTCAACAAGCAAGAGCTGAGACATCAGACACTGAGTTCTATGGTTAATACCCTTAGATTCTATCCTCTATAATCCACTTGCCTGAAACTCTAGATCTAGCTATTTATTATTATTGTTTACGTACCAATCAATCAATTATCTGCTATAGTTTATTCATTGCTTATTAATCTATTTGCCAAGCTTAATCGCGACTGTATTGAGTTTATTGTGCGCTGATGCTTCTTGTGAATTAGATCCCTAAATACTACAATTTGACCTCTCGTGGCAAGAGTAGTTCGTAGGGTTAACTTGATAGAGTTTGCATTGAAATACATAAAAACCCTTATGTCATAAATCAACCAATCCACAAACACAAACACAATAATAAGACTCTAACTAACTACGACTCAATATAACTTGTAACACCGTATATCGGTGTTACCACTTACTCTAGGGTTCCATAACCCTTTACGACACTAACGCAACACACGCTCTAACCTGGGCCCCGGCGACTTCGTGTTCCTCCTCACTATCGGCAATATCCTATCTCTATACCACAAAGGCCAGACGAATGAACTTTCAATCGATCGCGGCCCACAGTCCATCGGGTCACCGCGCGACAGCCCACAGTCCTTCGGGTAACTGCCAAATTACACCGCCATGTAATACTCAGACATATGAAATGACCTTGTCCCTCTGAGTCTTCCCGATCCAGCGAATAAGGTGTTTCCTTGAACCCGCCGGGTACGAGGCTGAGGTAACACTAATCACCCCTAAAGAAGCCTAGTATGGGCGGGTTACGCACATACTGTCGGCAACACACACGATACACTATCCTAACAACATTTAAGAATCTATGACACTAACTACTAGTACAAGTAGTCCGGCCTATATTGCTTAGGACTACTAATACTACCATCTAATAAACTAAACAACAATACGAACACTAATCAAATAAACCAGTTAGTCACTCCCTTACCAAGAGCTGGCTAACCTCAATCAATAAGATTAATTAAACAAGCAAGCATTTAATTAATCTAACAAGCAATCTACTTAATCAAACCGTTACTCAAATAGTTAAGCCTCTTGCTATGAAACTATCCTTAAAGATAATGGGAACCTGCACTCAACCATATCAACACGCAAGAATATAAAACATGATGCAACCTAGCCCTAGTCCTAGTAAGATTATTAACTCAGACTTAATTCCATTTCATCTCAGCTTAGCATGTGCTAAACTGAGTCCGCTTCAACAAAATAACCCTAAGGACTCTACCATGCAATATAATGAAAATACTACTCTATATGAAACTCGATCTATCATAAGTTCCAAGTGGAACTCAAGCATAACCAGAAAACTATCCTAAATTCCAAATAGAATTCAAAGAAACCAACTCACAGTGTTCTATGCTGATAAGCAGTTGGTTGATCGGAGAGGACTTAGCCAAAACCCAACCACTACCTCGACTGAACCAAACCCGTGGAACTGAACTAACTCTGGACAGCACTTCCATTTGATCATCAAAGAATATGACTGGCTTGGATGAATTGATTTGGGCAGAGCTTCCGCATAACTATCGCAGAAAATCTTTGATTGGACAGAACTCGACTACTCGCTGAAATATCGTTCTTCAAAACTCTTCAACACTCTAAATCGACCAATTTCTTTCTCTCTCTCTCTAGCCACGTTTTGGAGTGTCTTTGGTGCGTGATGGATGAATGAAACTGATGGGAGTGCATGGGTATTTATAGAAACCACTGACCAATCATATCAAACCACACCAGCGCCTGTGTGTCAGACCGCATGCTTCTGGTTGCATGCACGGCGACACACAGGCGTCACTTGCCATCATGCATGTCTAAGGTCCATCCAGGAAGACACCACCTCGTCTACATGTCTCTCAGCATGCACAGACTCCATGCGTTGCGACACAACGTCCTCTACGTGTCGATCAGCATGCTTCGCTTGCATGCACGGCGACATCTCATGTCCACATGGCTGGCTGCATGAACAGGATGGCATGCAAGGTTACACCACATCCTCCAGATGTCTGATACACGTCCTGTCTGCATGCAAAGCAACACCACAACGCCCAACCTCGTGCTCCGGCATGTTAAGCTGCATGTGCTGCTTCCATGAATGGCGACACCTCGAGCTTATGTAGAAATATAGCTTCTCAAATGGTTGACACTACGTCCTGAACCCATGCATTGAGACACCTCGAGCTTCTCGGTTCATTTGACTGATTTTGGCCCTTCCAGAAAATTTTTGACCCGCGATCAATTCTGAATCTTTTTCCGCTCCCGTACTGATGCGCCAATTATTTTTAATAAACTCCCAATGGATTTTGGCATTGACGGAAAATATTTCTTGAGCCTCTGGCTTCCACGAGAAATTCCATAATACCAAAATTAGGGTTTTCGCCCAACTTTGGGTTTTCCCGTCGTGCTTCGATTCTGTCATGCTTGCTTCCCGTCTTGCTTAGTTCCTGTCCTGCTTCTGACTTATCATATCTCCAAAATTATATTTTGTTGGTACGAATTAATTCCCGGAAACGTCGTGCTTCTTAAACGTCAAGCTTCTAAAACGTTGTTCTTCTAGAACGTCGTGCTTTGAAAAATGTGATGCTTCCAAAATGTCCTTCTAATCAATCTAACACATTGTCAAACCATGGTCAAGAAGCTTATTCGACTCATGGTTCACGCACGATCAATTCTTCGACCATCTCGTACTTCAAAGCTTCTCGATCGATCTTTATTGCCCGCGATATAACCACTAAGTAGATGCTCGACCAACTCCTATTTTTCTATGAATCATTTTAAGTTTTCGTGATGGAAACTTAACATTCCTCATAATGCTCCGACGGTCACCTGTGTAATGCAGCATGTCAGAAGATAGACGATCAGGGGGCTATAATCCATGATACATAAACAGAAGCAGACGTTGCAGAAGCTCTACCTGAAGCTAATGCCCAAGCTGCTCAGAGAACACTAGCTGACTACAACCGTCCAGACCAGTACTACGCCAACAAATCCGCCATCCGTCCTCCAGGTTTTCAGAGATATGATTTTGAAATCAAGCCCGCCTTCTTCAGACTTGTAGCACAGACACCTTACCATGGGCTGCGACATGAGCACCTTATGGATCATCTGGAGTGATTTGAGGATCTAGTAACTTCCATTAAAGCCAATGGAGTCCCTGAGGATTATCTTTTTTGTAAGCACTTCAAGTACTTACTTGCTGGAGAAGCTTCATATTGGCTCAAGAAGTTACCACCATGATCTCTGACATCCTGGACTGACATCAAGAATGCTTTCTTGCATAACTTCTTTGATGACGCAAGAGGAGAAGACTTGAGGAGCAAGATTGCTACCTTTTCACAAGACCCTTCAGAATCTTTCAGAAACTCCTGGATCAGATTCAAATCATACCAGAGAGATTGTCCATATCATGGGTTCAACAAAGTGCAACTTCTCAGCACTTTCTTTAGACGTATTGGATTACAGTACCATATGACTTTGGAAACAGCCAGTGAAGGAAATTTCAGCACTAGGAGTCCTGAAGAGGCTACAAGGTTTATTGAGAATCTGGCATCCAGCAGCAGCACCAAGAACACAGACTTTGAGAGAAAGAAGTCAACTCAGCCAATGACCAAGAAGCAGATTGAAGAAGTCAAAGCAAAATTGGATAGTGTTCAAAAGTTTCTCAGGAAGCTGGACACTTTTGTAGAAGTGGAAGCAATACAGTCTGGAGATGATGAGATTAAAGAGGATGTGAACTACGTTGATGAGAATTGTTTCCAGAGACACGAGAATCAAGGTTTCAACATGAACTCCTATGGGAATGGTCAAAGGAGTAATTTTAATCAGAGTTCACAGCAAAAGTCCTTTAACAACAACATAGCTTATGAGTCTTCCTACTACCAGAACCCTCCTCTAGAAGCTCAAAGAAACAAGATTGAAGCAATGGTTGACAGAGTCTTAGAGGGACAGGAGAAGCTGAACATGGATTTCAATGGAAAGATAGATGGGTTGTACCTCAACCTCAACACCAAATTCAAAAATTTCAACACCCATGTAAAGAAACTGGAGAATTAGGTGATGCAGACAAGTGAAACTATTAGGAGGCATGAGAGCCTAATCAAGGAGAAAATAGAGGCTGGATCGAATCACCACATCAATGCATTGACTGATGATGATTTTTGGGTAGAAATCAAGAGAGAAAAGCTACAAGAGGGGGATTCCCGTATAGAAAATTTGGGTTTGTTCGAGAGGTCGCACATGCATCAATCAACGCAGGTCAAGGCGCATCGATCGACGGTACCCATGGAGTTAGCAGAATCGGGAAAACCCTCAACCATCGATCGACTGAGAGATGGTAGAATCGATCGATGGCTTCCAGCAACTAAACAAATTCATCTACCATAAGTCATGAATATGACAACTCCAGAGCAAAGGATCATTCTGAAAAAGAAAAGTGATCCTGGGAACTTCGTGATTCCATGCTTGATCAAAGGTCACAAGTTTTTCAATGCCCTCTGCGAGACTGGATCGTCAGTAAGCATCATACCCAGAGCTTTGGCAGAAAAGTTGAACTTGAGAGTGGAGCCTTCCCAGTGATTTGTTCGTTTTTGTGGATTGCTCTAGAGTGGATTTAGGGGGTATTGGTAGAGATTTCCTACTGCAGATTCAGTATGTCTTAGTCCTTATAGACTTCCATGTGATGGACATCCAAATCAATTGGAACTCTTCACTACTACTTGGGAGAGCATTCATGGCTACAGTGGGAGCTATCTGCAACATGAGGACTAATAGGTTGTGCCTTTCCTTGATTGATCCTAATGTTATTTATGAGATTTATAAGAATAAACATGCCCTCACAAAGTTGTCTAATGATGCAGAACTTGTGGCCACATGCTTATGCAATTATGCGTTCAACGAGGAGCCTGAAGATGGAGCATCGATCGACGCGTTTGCTATTCAGCAATCAGTCGACACCCACCCTTCGTTATCGATCAATGGCTTGACCCCAGAACCGATCAACACCTGCCACGTAGATGACAGTTACACCCCAACCTACCTCGAATACAAAAAAGATTATAGAGAAGAAGAGCTAATCGAGTATCGTGGTATTTCAATGGAAGAGGTTGGTATTTTTCAAGTTTCCCATCAACTCATGAAATCGACATCGATCGATGGTAACCATTCGCCATCCAACGATACTGACCAAGAAGCAGAGTCCGAACTAGATTCAGCTATAGAACGAGAGAAGACATATGGTTATATACAACCAGATGAATTCGGTATCATGAGAGATCCAGAAGGTCACGCAAGAACTATGAATGGCAGAATGCTAAATGTCACGAGGGAAGATATAGTTGATGTACTTGCAATGGCCAATGGAGCTGTAAAATCTGTTCGGGCAACAACTTGGTAATCAAGCATTGATTAACGATCACCATACACCATCAATCAGTGGAGAAGGAGAGCCAATTGAATATCATGACCTAGTATCAGAAGACGCCAGCTGGGCGAAAGTAGATAAACGCGCATCGATCGACACATCTCATTCAGCATCGATCGACATTGAGAGGCAGAAGAACAAGCCGATCCGTAATATTCCTTACATGGCTCCACATCTTAGATTGATTGACAGCAGACATCATGCATCGATCGACGACACCCTTTTGAAGTTTCACAAACTTCATACTTCAACTTCCTATAATCTGGAGAGTTCAGCATCGATGGACGGGATCAACCCAGCATCGATCGACGGTTGTATCGAGCAAGGTACGAGAGCTTATGATGCTAAGGGCAGAAAAATTTTCCATTGGGAAAAGAAAGATGAGTATGGCATCTACAAAGATGAGAATGGTAATGCACGAGCTACAGACAAAAGAATAGTGAATGTGCAAGCTGAAGACATTATAGCAGTTCTAGAGAGAGCTACTATGTTTGAGCAGAGCTACATATGTTTACAAGAACATGCAGCAAGGATCAGCATGTCTATGGAGAATCAAAGGAAATACAACATAGCAGAGACTGATGATATTGTGCATGAGATCTACAAAGCTCAAGAGATGTCACTGGATGATTTCTACATGAGGCATGATGATGTCTACTATCCTATAGACAAGTGTCTCACCGGTTTGACTACACGCATGGGTGAGATGAAGTAAGATTTGGATACTCAAAGACAGCATGTGATTAGGCGAGACGAACGAACATCGATCGACGGCACACTACGACCATTGATCGACGGCACACTACGACCATCGATCAAAACTGAACCCAATATACAAAAGACAGCAGCATAAACAGAATTGGAAGACAGGTTTGATGAGATTGCCTTTTCTGAGAGCCTAATGAAGGAAGATATTTCTCAACAGTTGGAACATATATCAGAGACTACAGCTGCAAGACTTAAAATACTGCAACGCAGTATTGAGAACCTACAAAGAAGAATGCATTCAATGGAGGTTGCTAGAGAGGTTACAAAGAATGAGAAAACCAGAAGTCATGAAGCAATGAGGAGCTTTATTGGTACATGGTTTCAGAAGAGAGAGATGATGTAGACACTTGTTTTCCAAGTGTTGATTCACCTCCTTACTAGTCAGAAAGTTCAAACGTCTTAAGACTATAACTAAGCGCTGGGTGGGAGACAACCCACTGTTTAGTAAGTTTTAATTAGTTTTAAGATTATATTAGTCTAATTTTGAATTTTATTATATTATTACAGGTTTTTTAAAAGAAAAAGGAAGATAGTCTGCACAGAGCATTGATCGATATTTGATCATTGTCAATCGACGAAGTAACCCTAGCATCAATCGATCGCCACTTAACTATGTCGATCGACGGTCACCATCAACAAGCAGGTATACCGTTTTCCTTGATTAAAATTTTGTCCTTATGATATATTTTCTTCACCAATCTCGGACTGTATATCACTGGTGATAGTGTTGTTTAAGTCTGGGGGAGGTTTACTAATATTATTTTCTATTTTGAGTCTTATACTTATAAAAAAGGAACCAAAAACTTACAGGTGAAATATCGATCGACACCACCTACCAACCATCGATCGACACTCGTGACAGAGAGAGGTATCGAGTTTCTCACTTAACAATTTACTTATGATTTAAATTTTCCTAACCAATCCGGGGCAGATTACACTGGGGACAGTGTAGTTTAAGTATGGGGGAGGTTCGCTAACGCTATTTGATTTGTTTTGAGTTTTATTTGCTATATATATATAAGTTTTTCAAAAAGTTTTATTGAGTCAAAAAGAGGATTATGATCAAGATTTATTATTGACTAACCATACTTTAGCACCATTCTTAGAAGGTTGTTTGCAGAGATTACTAGAGATACCAAAGTGGATCATCATGCCACTATACCACACTTGCTTAGAAAGTTTGAAGGAACCGAAGTTGATTTCGAACACTAATCATGACATTATTAGCTTGCTTTGGGGCTTGGTATACACTGGATTGGGTTCCTTCTGCAAGACTGTAGGTACAACTCATTGCACCTTTGGTTCTCTTCTCTCTCTCTTCAACATCTACTTGAAAGCTTAAAAGATTGAGTTGACTTCCTGATATGTAGAGGGGTACGTACATTACCAATGACCCCATTATTATAATTCAGAGGAATGATCACACATTGTTGGAAGCGAGGGATAGGTAAATTACCAATGACCCCACTATTCGCCTAC